>JAQGBY010005442.1:0-14638 GCA_034698785.1 Mycogona germanica | reverse complement strand
AAAATAAAATAACAATATTAAAAAACATAAAATAATCAAATAGATATTTTTTAAATGATTCTTTTTCAATTTAACATGCCGGGCACAAAATTCTTGTAGTAATATAGATTTGATTAACCGGTGTCGGTGACAGCGCCGAACAAATTACAGTTTTATAAAATTGTGTTTTGTTATTTCTCAATTGTGAAAAATATAGAATCGCTGTAGCCATGTAGTAAGTACATGTACCGAAATAGATGCAATCCTCACCACGCTCCTGTCTGTGACGTGGGTAGTTTTGACACCAGTCATTTGTCACGGAGAATTTGTTAGACAGTAACTCTTTGTGAGCCAATTGCATTCTCCCATACATTAATGGAGTTGACCCGTTAACGTCATCCAAATTCGGCATCTATCTAGTTCGAATTTCCGAGGTGACACGCAATATTCTTTACTAATTGTATTTGGCAAACCCACGCCGTAACCGACACAAGGTCAGAACATGGTGGAATAACGAAATGCCCAAACATTTTGTGATCTTTTGTTGTGTCAAATTTGGTCATTTCAGAAAATAATTGAGCTTCTGATATTTGTTAATAAAAACCGTCGAAATTTCATTTTATATTTTTGTTTTTATTTGTTTTTGTTTAAAAAAAATAGAAATTGTGGTTTCTTGATCGATTTGAATCATTTCCTGAACACATGTGTCATGTATCTCTTCAGTGTGAAAAGTTATTTATTTCGAATCGCATTTCAAATATAGGATAGGTGCATGTTACTAATGTACGTGGGAGGATTTAAAAATTTCTCAGAAAAAAATATACATACGAAAGATAATTTGATTGTCAATATTTTCACGTAATCGACATTGGCAATTGATACATTTGTATTGATACATCGACACAGTCGAAGTGAAGCAGCGTTTATTGTGGTTCCTTATTTGATTTCAACCAACAGTGTCGTTGAATTCGTGTTCAACCTAACGATTTCTACGCAGTGGCATCGAAAAACTAGCGTGGAATGCATTTTCTCAATCCTTATTTTATTGTCTTTTTTTGTGTAGAATGGCGAGGAGTTGCTCCGTCACTGTGTGTCGTTGGTTCCCCTTAAGAACGAGCACCTTGTCACCAAGTTCTGTCCTATGATCGTGCACTTTGTCCGGAGACAAGAGGTGAGAACACTTTTTTTGAAATTTGTGTTGACTGCATGACTCCTTGTATAATTTGATGCACCTTCCAAGCCCTGTCAACGTTGTCGTTAAAAAATATTTTTGCAGGTTGTGCCAGACCAAGAGACTCTAGAACGACTGACCGGGTACCTCATCCGGGTACTTCGGGAATGTTCCCCCTGGGTGTTGCCCTACACTGTGCACGCACTCAGTTCCCTCTTGTACCAGAACTCCTCCCGTGTGGAACCAGTAAGTCATTTATTCTCATACAAACGTGTGAGTTCTGTTTTGCGCTTCGAAAATAGTTGTCACATATCCCCTTGGTCATTCATTTTTTTCTTAGTTCTGGGAGGACCTGGTCGGAGCTCAGGGGTTACTCCTGTCTCTGTGTAGTCCCACCAACGCCTCGCTAAACATCGAGGTCCGGTTCGGCGCGGTCAAGTGCATCGAAAATCTTCTAACTAGGTATGATACCACATGATATTGCATTTGCGAACAGAGCTTACATTCGAGTCTCCAAATGGTCTCCTCTTAAAAATAAGAACATGATCAATTATGTGAAGACTTCTGATAATGTGGACGTTGTAATTGTCACCAGGGACTCGGCCACCAAATATCTGCTTCCTCGGCAGCTGAGAAACTGCTTCGATGTCTTGCTGGCCAACCTTCAAGCTGAACGTATCCCCGGAAAGGATGACGTGACCTATTGCAAGGTCGGTGTGTACCGATTAAACACGTAGTAGCTAATTGATCTTATGATTTTGTCAGTCTAGTTTCTTTTTAATTGTTTACTTAGAATTTTTCTTTCTTGTTTTTGTAGTTATTCGGCAGCTGCCTGGCCGGCATTCATCAGCTGACCTTGGGACTTAAGCAATTCGAGATTCCGTCGCTGGGAGAACTTTTGGCTTGCCTTAAGGTAAGTGGGGCACGAAACCCCTTAAGAAATTGCTCCATCAAGAGGTTTGATGTCAGTCGTGGTGTTTCTACAGATTATTTTAAGTTAGCTGTTCAGTTAGTCACAATCGGGATTTTTAAAAAAAATTATCGCGTCTATGGTTCAATGGACTGGAAAACAAAGCGAAATGTTGACACCTATTTTGGTATCTAGTTCTACATGTTCTACAGTTTGCCCGGTCAGACGCTGCCGATGCCACAGCAGTGCCTGTATCCGTCACCAGTTAGCCAGAGTTATTTCCAGGCTGCAGGTGCTGATCCTCTGGCAAAGACTGGCCAAGATTGGAACGACTGTACCAATTCGAAGGTATGCTTGAAATGGACTAAAATTGAGTTTAGTTAGGAGGGAAATGAACACTGAATCTCAATTTTTGCGATCACCTTGACATCCCCTTTTTAAAATTACTTCATAAAAATGTCTCATCTTATTTCGTCTATTTCAAGTTTTCAGGCGCAATATCTTGCTGAAAAACATTTTATTAGACAAAGTATATATAACTATATAAATAATGTTTTTTTCTTTTTTTTTCTTCAGAGTTCCACGCGTAGCAACAAATCTCGAAAAAAGCGTGCCGCCAATAAGAAGGGCAACGAACGTGCCGAGAACCATTCATGGCGTGAAGGTCAGTGTTTGTTCAGAGATTCGCTTAAGGTCAATCAAGTTCATTGCAGCTCGAACTGCAAATAAAAAATGTGACTGAATTATGTCATTTGTGTTTGGGGTCCTAACGTTTCTACATGGTGCATTTATTTTCGATTGAAGCAAGTGCGCCTTTGGATTCCGTCAAGCTGGGCCTGTCCACGCCATCGTCTCCACAGGCTGCCACTGCGTCTTGGAGGGCAAGCAGTTCGGAATCCGAGTACTCCGATTCAGAGGGGAGTAATGCGGCCAAACTGCGCTCCGCTCAGTCAAGGGTTCGACAAACTGCCCTGGGTCTTCTGGCTGTCGTTGTCAAGGTAATCTCCATTTGAAAAAAATAATAAAATACATAATGAAATTGTTGATCAATTATGCTTTGGTAGGCGCTAACAAAAGTCAGTTTTACAATTTTAATGGCAATAATAATGTTAAAATGTGAAAGTGTAACTAGTCAATTTTGAACGTGATCGTTATTTGAAAGTGACGGTATGTCATGTGTTAGAAAATAAACTGCCAAGTTTAGCAACTCAAGAATTCTTAAAACATTTAATTATGATCGAGAAACATGAACTTCGGGACAGGCCGAACGAATGAGACAAACACGAGTGGCGGACTCGTCTTGTTAATACTATATTTTACTATTATTATTAATTTAACTGGTAATTGCGAAAAATACAGAGTTTCGAACAGACCGGGACTTGAACACCGGATCCCTGGATTGCCGGTCCTGTGTTTCTCGATTAAAAAATCACAAAGATATTCTAAAAAACAAAAATCTTCCTCATTTAATTATGCTTTTACCAAAAGATGTGCGTCTTGATGTGTACATTTTTCTATCCCAACTGCTATATTTTTCATGAATATACGTTTAGGAAATAGATCATTATCATGATCTATTAAAAATTTTACTATAAAAAATATATTAAACTCAATAATTTTCTTGTCAATCAACGCAAAGAAGCGTACGTGCTCATTTTTGTATTATGTTCTAGAGCATAGAACGGAAGACCATGTTCGGTTACTGGTCATCTTTCCTGCCCGATGGCCCGGCGTCCTCTGGTACCCTCCTGAGCTGCGTTCTCAAAGACCCTGCGCCTAAGGTAGGCAGCTGGTTGACTGGCTGAATTTTTGAAAAATGCATAATAAATAAAAACTGATGACGAAAATGTTCAACCCACTTAGAAATCGAACAGTTGTTCGGGAGAGTTACACGTGGAGTGAGGTTGAAATGTGTCCAGAAGGCGCGCCTCCACCTTAGGCTAAATAATGAGGGGTTGAACGACCTTCCCCCACCTACCCACCCCAAACCACGCCTTTTACAAATGTGGTCATTTAGTCTCCGTCACCCTGTATAGATTATTTTTTTTTTTAACTCTTGATGTAAAGATCACAAAATCTTCCGTTTTCCATTAGTTTACATGAAATCGTACATCAAATGCCACTTTTCTAATATGTATATCTTTAAAATTTTATAACTTTTTGTTAATTGTTTTATCATAACATCTTAGAAATTATTGAAATATTGTCCTTCAGACTACTTGTCGCCCCACCACACTTAATTTGGCTGAAACGTAAATTATTATTTTTTATTTTCTGCTTCTATTCAAAGGTGCGCAGTGCGGCGCTGCTGGTGCTGACGGGACTGCTGGAGTCGTCCAAGCCATTCCTGCATCTGGCCGACGGCCGTGACCAGGCACGCGCCTCCTTCACCACCCTGTCTGGCACACTGGCCTGCACCATCGGCGAACTGCAGCGCTGCCTGGTACTGGCGCTGGTGGCCGAGGCCTATCCGTTGGTACTGACGCAGGTGCTCAAGTGCATCGCTGTGCTGGTGCTCAACGCGCCCGCCAACAAGATGACCGTCGGATTCTTGACCAAGTTTGTGCGCCACCTGCGGCCGCTACTAAACCATCGGGGTAAGTCATTTGGGGGGAGTGGAGTTTCTTCGAATTAAAGATCATGCCATGTAAGTGACACTAAGATCCAGCCATTGGAGCATATGCTGGAAATGCGGGAAGGACTAGCATAATATTTTAAAGGTAGCACGGACATCCATTCTGGTGCTTCTGGTTCTCTTCTCCACCAATGAACAGTTCTCCCACCTGAAATTAACCGCACACTTTTGTCATTTCAGATTCGAACGTTCGGGTGGCTGTGCTAACCGCCTTCGGTGCCATTTTCACGACTCAGCCGCCACTCGAAGAGGTTGCCGATTGCTTGCGGCGAGATCCGTCGAGCAGCGCGTCAAACTCGCTTCCGGAAGATGGTGGCGCTGCCCGTGACAAGAGCACTTCCGTTTCCGGTAGAATAATCGCCCTGGATTTTATTATGACGAGTTTCATGAGAGCCAGATGTCCAACTTTCCTAAATTGCCATTTCCCTGTTTTTGTTTACCTGATTTTCTTAGTTGGTGAACGATCAGTTTTCAAGTGTCATATGGAGCCGTCTTGGATGGTGGAACTGTGTCTGACAAACGTCATTGGAGGCTCGCAGGACGCCAAGGCACCAAAGTCGACGCCATTGCCTGTGCGACTGGAGTCTCTGCAAGTGCTGACTGCCATTGCCAAAGATTACTTCTCGTGCATCGTGTATGTAGTCATTGCCTACGTTTTGTCTTAAGTACAGATGGGTGGCGTAATTTTATTACTACAGTCGGCGATGAATTGTTCAACTGTTTTTTTTACTTGCAGGCCATCCATTGACTCGGTGGTGTCCGTGATTCAGCTGGCCAGTGCCGAGGACAATGTGTCCGTTCTGCTCCACGCGGCCAAACTTCTGGAAGAACTGGGTAGAGCCATGGGGCGCGGTCTCCAGCTGGAGCCGCAACACTGCGAGCACGTTCCTGTAAACAAGGTGATTGTGGAAATATCTGTGTGATCAGCCAAGTTCTGAAGATATTCGGTATTTGTAAATTTGTTTAGTGGAGTAAGATGTTGACCGTTTTGTTTTCTGTTTTAGGTGACGTCGGTGTGGACCTTGCTCCTACAAACCAGCGTTCCGCAGCTTTTACAGAATCAGATTCACCCCAATCTGCAGGCCAAAGGTTGCGACTGCGTGTCCACCGTGGCCGCCGATGTCTTTCCTAAACTCCCTGTGAGTGTTCCCACACGCACGAGCGAGTGCGCAGTTCCTGTCTCTCACTCTTGTGCTTTCACCGAGTTCTGATGTTCTGCTCTGTTGTTCCGTCGAGTACATTCTTGCTTTGTCGTCGTCGCTTGTACACCTTGCTCCGGACAATAAAAAGTCGCGCTTTTATCGCTGCATCACCTCTCACCCATTAAAACATTATAAATAAAAACAAAATTTAAGCAAAAAATAAAAATAAAAACATAATAAGTAAAACAAATGACTGTAAACGACATTGCTACATGTTTTTCTACTACAGCTAGAACAAAACTGTAATACGAACAAAGAAGAGGTAACCAAAGTTGATTTTATAGAAACTAAAAAGAATGTAAAATTGAGTATGATCTGATAGTTTTGTTCTTTCTCTGTAATCATACGTTATTTTGCGTTTATTCTGTTTTCAGCGTCACCAACAGATCCTGTGTCAAACAGTTCTTCTCGGTCTAACCGGCGAAAAGGACAAACTGGTCAAGTCTGCAGCCACCCGAGCTCTTGGAGTTCTCACTCTCTTCCCCAACCTTAGAGAGGTCAGTGATCCGATTAACAAGTCAACTCTGACGACTAGCACTGTAAACCAAAATGTTACATTCAATTTTTTAAAGACTAATTAAAAAAATTTCGGTTTCAATTGTTCTGACAGGACGTACTGTTCGTGAGTGAGGTGAGCGAGCGTGTAGTGTCGGCAATGCAGGACTCTAACCTGGAGGTCCGACTGAAGACAGCTTGGACGCTGGCCAACGTGTCTGACGCGCTGGTGCTGAACGCGGACGTGGCCGGTGGCAGCTTCGTGGAGGAGTTCTCAGACTCGCTGCTGCTCAAGCTCACTTACGCGGCGCTGCGGGCCACGAGGGACAACGATCGGGTTCAGTGCAACGGGGTACGCGCCGCTGGCAATCTGTTGCGTTACATGCTGCCCAAACACCTTGGTGAGTGCCCTATCTCTTTCAAATATGGTGCACCCTCCTATCGTTCAAACTAAGATTTATTTTAATTTTTTGTTCCAATCAATTGTAGTCAACCGCACTACAGACATTACTTAAATTTTGTATTTTCCTTGCAGAGAATGGAGAATTGCTTCAGCTTGTAAACGATTCCGTTCTCGCCATGATCAACTGTGCTTCAGTGGGCGGCAACATGAAGGTGAACTTTGACTTGATGTATTTCTGAAATTCGTTTGCGCACTCATATGTGCGTTAGTGATATTGTTTTTCCGATTCCACGATCACATAAACTTTTAAAGCTGCAGATAGAGCTAATCCTATTTTCTATTTTGAAAAATCCTGTTTTTTGTCATTTAGGTTCGTTGGAACGCGTGCTACGCTTTGGGCAACATGCTGCGGAACGATTGCTGGTTGAAACTCTCTGTCCCCTGGCGGGTAAGTGAAACGATATCTGCGTCTTTTTAGTTTTTTTTTATAGCATAGTTGCGCTTGATGAGTCGAAAGAGACGGTACTTAATTGTTGTGTTTGTCTTATTTGTTGCTAGAGCGATGTTCTCCGCTGCCTGTCACATCTGGTGCAGGACTGCAAGAACTTCAAGGTTCGCATCAACGCAGCGGCCGCCCTGTGCGTACCAATGCAGCGCGAGTCCTTCGGAACGCCCCAGGAGCTGGAAGCCCTGTGGCAGGGGCTGGTGGCCGGACTGGACAATATTCAGGCCTCCATGGACTACATCGAGTACCAGCATCGTGACAACCTAGTCGATCAGGTAACGTTTTCTGCTTAGTATAACCAGGGTACCTTGCGTTATCATGGAACCCTGAAATGCCATTCAATCCTATCCTATATAATAAAAGGCACTTTCCGCCATTTTGAAATATCGCCCGATCTTCACAAGGCCGCGACCTGATACCCATTGTTGTGCGCGTCTGCCACTAGACGACATCACCTGTCCCCTCTTCCTCTGTGACGTCAGTGCCGGGGTGGCCCAATCCCCTGGCCACATTAGGTGGTCGGGGTGATGCGGTATTCTTTTGTCGCTTTAAAAAAAAACAAAGGGAGTTTCTGTACCCCTCTCGGTGGTTAGGCACTATGTGAGGGGCACATCTTCACCAGTACCCCGGAATCGAATAATCAAGAGTCCGCGCCGGGAATCGAACCCGGGACCGCCGAACCAGTCAGTCGCTAAACCAACTGCGCTACGACGAGTCTTACATCGTACATTTGATCCTGAAGTAATGGTATAAGTGTGTCTCCCTCGGGGAGTGGTATAGTTTTTTAAATACAGAATTTCTTCGTAGAAATAATGTTGGAAGAAACAGAAACTCGTGTTCTCATCCTCATTATTTTTTTCCTCCCATTTGATCAGATCGTTAGCGCGCTGTGCCACCTGGTCACCCTGCTGCGTCGCACCGACCTCGTCCCGTCTTTCTCAGCCGGCCTGCTGTTCCAGATCGAGACCATCAACGAGCACTTCAATCACCGGCTGGCCCGTCTGTCGGCCCGCGGCGGTGACCCCTCGGCCGTCAGTGTGCAGGTGCTGGGGCCACTCAACCGGCTGAAACGGGCCTGCGCCGGCGACCAGCCGGCCCTGCAGTGCCTCAACCACCTGAAGAACGCCTTCGCCGTGGACGACGAGCCTTAAGGAACGCGCCAAACAGGAACACTCACCCCGCCGCCGCCACCGCCGCCATCTTGGCTTTTCAACTGCCGTCGCTGTGTTTGTTATATAAAAAATATATACAGTATAATTCATGTATAAACGTCCGCGCCTTCACTGCTCTTCGCTATATACGTGCATCGTCGATTCCACGCTCGCCACCATATCCGTGTAATAATGGCACTTTTATCACTTAGCAATCAAATCATATTTTTATTTTTTGAAGCTTCAAACTTTGTCTGTTTTTGTGGCACACGCTGAAGCTGATTGAAGCTTTAATTCATCTATCCGCGGCATTTACAACGAAATAAACAAACATCACTGCAACTCCAATTCTATTGGCGAGCAAATATGTTTTGCTCATAACAGCTCATAAATATTTGTTACAATTTTTATTTAATCATTTCAGACGCTCTCTGAACCTGCATTATATATTTTTTAAGTTTATTTCACCGAAATCTTTTTGTGACAGAGAAGGCGTCCGACTGCAAATTTTACTTCTTCATTTTTATTTTAGCCTTTGGCTCCGCGATTGTTTTTTGATTTAAGTCAGTGCAGAGAAGTGGTCCAGATTTTCTCGGTCACAGTGAAAACTGTGTATTTGTCGTTGTGACATCACAACGATCAAACATGTGAAAAACATTGTTGCCAAATTCGGGGCCACTCAAAGTCAGTTCAATTGGTGGCAGCTGTTTTATATTTTTTCGTCCCATCTTCTGCGAGACTGTAATCTCTCCCCAAGCGGATACTCAAGCTATTTTGGGAACTCTGAAGACTTAATCGTTCCGATAAGTTACATAGGATGACAAGAGCTTTATTTTTGCATTTAGGGTATGTATATTTTTGTGTTTGCCTGTACGGTGGCTGTAAATTTATTACGAGTCTAGTCCGAATTTCGCGCTACAAGTTGTTGGCAAATTTTTCTAACCCGCTTCTATTTTTTACAAGTGTTATTTTTTTTTTTAAAATTCGCGCTAGCCAAGCTTTGTCAATCGTCGGTCTATTTATTTCTTTTGAGCTAAGTCCTTATAATAAAAATTACCGCACTGCACAAATAAGTATTTAGTTGTCGGTTCCATCTATTTGAAGTCAAGCGACTGAATGAAGAAGAGCTTAGAAAAAAGTAAGCTTAAAAATAAGAAAAAATTGAACCAGGTGAGGAAACCATTTAATGTGTTCCACGAAATACATGAGAGTTCTACGAAGTGAGAAAGTTCTACGGAATGAATTAAATTAGTCCCGCTAAAAAGATTCTACGAAATGAAAAGGTCAAATAAGTGTACTTGAACAATTAAGAATGCTGTCTGGAAAGTTCAATAAAAAAGTCTACAAAGTTCTACAGAGTTCGGAAAATTTGCTTTTGTGATGAAAGAACTATAAATGCTGTCAAGAAAAGTTCGGTAAAGTGCAGATGGAGTCCTGCGAAGTCAACCTATTTTTGAACTAGTAACAAGGAGGATGTTCAACGTGATCGATATATCTGCGAATCTGATCCACCGAGAATGTCAAAAGAGACCATCATTTCGGATTGTGGTGCTGACTACGATTTTAGAAAGATCCTGGTAAACGTGATCAATTGCCGCAACCGGTCATCAACATTCAATGGAATGCCAACCGTCTTTTGATCTCTGCTCGACCGGAAAAAATTTACTGGACTACCAAAGGTACAACCAACCAACCACAACAACAACCAAAAGTCTCAACCAAAGGTAAATAAAAACAACTTTTTTTTTGTTCATTATTTCTATTTTTGTCTGATAATGTATTATTTTTTGGCTGTACCTGTATCAACAACTCTCCTGGGAATGGTTTCCCGACGAATCTTCGGCGCGAAGAAAAATCTTCGCCACCCTGTGATTGGCTTTCGAAATTGCGAAACGTCACCAAATCAGCCAATCACAGTTTCTCGACGAATCTTTGGCGCGAAGAAAAATCTTCGTCGCCCTGTGATTGGCTGATTTGGTGACGTTTCGCTTTCGAAGTTGCGAAACGTCACCAAACCAGCCGAAGATTTTTCTTCGCGCCGAAGATTCGTCGAGAAACCATACCCAGGTTGATAAAGTTCAATTTGACTGACTGAGATATACTTAAGTTTTTCGAACACTCAGTCTGATTTATGAGCTCGGGTTATGAGCAGTACTGGTGCAAATTTTTCAGATATATTATGAGATCGTGAAATATTTTCACACAGTCTACGGTCTACATAGTCAATTTTGGCCAACCGTGTGTCACACAGAATTGATGACTGTCGGCAAACCCAATTATATAGCAAGCGTAATAGTCCCGGATGTTGGATAAAGTATTTGCAGTTTGAGCTGTCGTGGGAGTTGGTGTTGTCATGGTGACAACCTGGCGGCACCAACCTATATATACTTTTGAAAGACCTCTAATGATGCCTCGGACCAGAAATAGATAATCATGTACGGACTTGGGAATAATTCAGCTCTCGCGTCCAACTTTCTCTCCACTCCACCTACGAAATTGAGATTGGATTCAGCTCATTCATGATCATCGCGATAGAAAAAATAATATATCAGCCGCGTCTGCGATTCCCAACGTCCTCCTTTGATGAGGCTGCCCCTTCAGACCAGAAGGCGTAAAGCAGGTGTGCTAGTAGTGATTGCTTGTTAACACGGGGTAGCATGGACTGCGATAATAGCATCAAGCGGTACAATACATTCGCCTTTATTAGCACCATCACAAATAATTAACAGAGTTATTAACTGATTTTGGAAGGATTATTCAAAATTTAAAAACTCAGCCTATGAAAAAATATCATAATTTTGATCGAATGTAGACTGATTAGAAAATACATCGGCGTCATAACGGCGTCATACGAGATAATTGTTTCACCAATATAATAATTAGGTCAATTTCGATAAACGCTATATTGTATATGACTCACTATGACTTACATATATAATCCTATATTATAAAACAGAGATTTTGTTTTTTCGTGTCCGGAGCCTAACTTTGATGGCGTCTCCACATCAAAAGCATAACGTCATCGATTTTACGAGACAACCAAGCTAACCAGATAACAGTTCCAACCAAGCAAACCAGATAGCAGTTCCAACCAAGCAAACCAGATAACAGTTCCAATCAAGCACACCGTAACCACATACTATTACCGGAATAATATTTTAAATATAAAAATAAAATGAAATAACAATATTAAAAAACATAAAAAATCAAATAGATTGTTGTAAACATATTGAGGTTAAAATGATTCTTTTTCAATTGAACATAACAATTGTCAAATGATTGAAAATCCAAATTTTTAAATATAAAAAAACATGTTGAGGCACCAACGCATGAGAATTCGAATTTTTCATACTGTCAAAAATGTAAACGAAAATCGGAATATCGTGTGCATTTATCGTATGTTATCGCGTACACGAAAACTTCAAAATGTCAAAAATGCTCAATTTATAATTGAAAATCGTAATCGGATAAATAAAGAGAGAGGCAGAAAGTAAGAAACATTGGGCAAGTGTTGAGTGCTCGAGAGGATAGGGTTAAATTAAATATAACTGATATTTTACGTTTGCGTTTATCGTGTGTTATCATGTAAACGTAAAATAGCCGGTAAATTTAAACAATTCATTTTTTATTTCATTGGTGGTTACTGTAAACTCAGCCAAAGCCGGGAACCCTTCTTGTTAATATATAATTTATTTATATTTTTTAATCAAATACGTTGTCTTGGAGAAGTAACATTATCAATATAGTCGTATCCCAGCAACCTTCACACTTGGATTTAGATTTTCCGCCTCTGACCTTTTCAAGGCAAATAATTTCCTGTCAATAAATATATTCCAATAAATAATCCTACGCTACAGGATTCCATCCCCTAGTGTACTCGCCCTCGCCCTCTCTCTATCTCTCTCTCTATCTCTCTCTCTCTCTCTCTCCATCTTTCATCATCCTTCGCAAATTGCTCACTCCAGTTGTTGCCAGACCACTCAACACGATAAGAGCATGGTTACAGAAAAAAAGCCTGTACGAGTTCAAGTATGTTACAGGGTCGATGCGCCGAAATACGCAGTTTGCTAATGATGAAAGCGATCTTTATAACCCTATATCTAAAAAATAAAATAATGAAGCTAGCTCAACCGAAAACTCATTTTCAGATTTAGATATTGCCTAACAAATAAAAATTCGCTCTTCGTGTAGCTGCAAAATGGCGAACCATATAAATGAAATTCAGGCATACCAACAATCAAAACTGAAACATGAATCAAATAATGTTAAAGAAGCTATAGTAGTTAACAAAATTGTGGATACGAAGACAAGTGTCACATGACCAGATCTTATCTGATATTTTTAATGTGATTTTTTGTCAATTGATTGTTTAGCTTGGTTTCATTTTTTGCGCACGAACATGACCATACGCGAATTTTCCTAACACGCTGTTTGCATTATCCACGGGTATCCAGGGTTACGAGCAATCATAGGAAAAGCGAGCGACATGTTCGTTCGAACCTATTAATGCCGAGACGGATTAACATCGCCTAGGGAATTAGTGAATCAAGTTCTGGGTCAAACTGAGCGCTGACATTGGTCGGATTTAAAAAAGCGACGTGCAAATTTTACTAAAAAAAATCGTCGAGCTGATTGGTTGCTAAGAGGATTTCACTAGTCAGGCAAAAAATGAAACCACAAGGTGGCTTCAGCTTCCAAACATATCAATTTTGACTCATGTACTGTACATGTAGATGAAGATAAAGTTGCTGGCGTTCCTCGATATCGATTCGTGTCTTCGCTGAAAAATGTTCACGTCACAAAAACAGATTGCATTCAAATTCTGTCACTGTTTCTTGCATATTTTTTTTACCCAACCTACGTGTATTTATTCGCATGTCGCCTCTGATCTTTTCTTCCCCCTCTTTTCCGTGCACAATTTTTGCGGTTGCCTTTGAGGTCCCACCAATATAGGCGGAAGCCAAATGTGTGCGTTCATCCGTGAACGGAGCAAATCTGTTTCGAATTGCCTCCAAACACAAATTCGCTCCGTGAATATTGCATCTATGCATCAAATCAAACGAATTCCTATCTTACTTTTTTTATTTAGAACATTGGGCCAATCAACCATCAGCGACATCCGCCTACGTTTTTATATGGTGGGCTTGCAGTTATCAACTACAGTGTCATCCCCCACCCTCAATTTACTTAAACTCAGTTCTGTCAGACAGCCACTGGTGAAGCCAATTTGGCAGAGTGGATTAATTGCTAGTTTCTAGTAAAAATTAATTCAATTTGAATATTTTCAATTTTAATTCATCAGATCGACAAAAACTAATCCGTTGTAGTTCACAAAAAGGTTAATCGTGGTCTAACCGTGTTTCCTTCTTTTTATAGTTAACATTCGGCAGGAGTCCCAAACTAGAGGTACCGTCCTACATACAGTGTATAACCGTGATCGTCGGTTCAATTCCCGGCAAATATCTCCTGAATTTTTTAGGCGAGAGCTAGCCTAGGCTAGGCAAAAATTACCAGGTCGACCTTTGGGGTGGACGCTTTGTGGCTGAAGAAGCTGTTAAACAACAGTTAAAAAATAAGATCGCAACAGTGTAGACTAACTACTCCTTACTACTACTACTACTGATCTCTTCCTTTAAGCTCTGAAACAACATCAAAGTTATTTTGTTCTAGTCAAAATCTGTTTTGGTAGTCAAGTTGAAAACTTATTATCATATGGTGTTCCGGATAAACTTGATTATGTTTGCAATTTTCAATTTCCATGATTGTTTGTTTATACGGTTTTCCTGTGTTAACTTGTTTTCTTCAGATATTCGTGTAATTGCAGAAGTGCTACAATAATTTTTTGTTCATTTCTGGCTTTGTCGCAGGCTCAGGGATTTTCGTCCAACAATTTCACCGGCTTCGGCTTTTCTTCTAAGGTTATGTTTCGTGGTTTCGAAAAAATTTAAAATCAAGAATTCAGATTTGCTCGCCCTAAAGTTTGTCAGACGCTGTTCTCTACTAGAAGACACTTATTTGGGACTTATTTAGCAGTTGTTCGCCGAAACCGCGACACCGTGCCAAGATGCCATCGGCAGTGCAATTTCGCAAAACCTAGGTCTACTTGTCACATAATAAAATAATCATAATAAATTCATAACGAATTCATAATGAAGTAGGCTCCGGGCCAGCACCGGACGAAAAACGA
>JAQGBY010005441.1:0-14642 GCA_034698785.1 Mycogona germanica | reverse complement strand
CAATCTAATTCCAACCTCTGACCCCCATTATTGAATGACCTCATACTTCAACCACGTGACCGCATTTTGCATATTTGGATGACGTCGGAGGGGGGTGGGGCCAAATTTCTTTCGTCATCAGTCTGCAATTGAAAACATAAGTAATTACACCTGTTCCCAAAATCTTAGTCGTTTTTATTAATCTCGTCAGAAAAAAATTAGGGTTGCTATTCGAATTTCTATAGGCGTTTCTAGAAAATGATTGTTAATGCGGAGTATTGGTTATCGAAAGCTTACAAAGGCTATCTAATAAATATTCTGTATTAAAAAAAAATGCAAAGATGTTTCGAAACAAGTGATTTTAATTTTTTTTTAAGAAACTGTTTTTCAAAGAATCAAATTTTTCTATCCCTTTCTGGTGGCTCTGCTTTAGTGTTGTTGTCAAGTGCGAGTACTTCTATATCCTCCCGAGACCCACGATTGAACTTCCCCACGATTTTTGTGCACCTTTTTCATCTAAGGGAAACAAATTATTATATATATTATATATAATTTAAAATTATTTTAAATTAATTTAAAAAAATTATATATATTTTTTTAAATCGCTACTTTCTCAAATAAAAAACTTTCAGCCTAAAGTTGGCGATTTTTAAGAAATTCGACAATCGAAGAAGGATACACACGCCCTCACTTCCTCATAGCGGTGTTATCTTTTCACACTATTTTTTTCTAAATTCGAGTAATTCTCCCCTTTTCAAATTCTCTTTTTTTTAAAAAACAATTCACCAAACAATGTTTTATTATATTTTTTCTTGCGTGCGCGGATGGTTCGATTTTACATGCTGAGATAAGCAAACATTTTATTTAAAAATAAATTATAATTGGGGTACAGTGAGTATACTGTAATTCGTCACGACTCATTAAAAATCAGAGCTGGACTGACTGAACGATTGCCGGGGGGGTCAACCAATAAATTGACATGCCAGACTTGTCGTCATCCCAGAGACCACGCAGAGACCGGAATTCCATTCGGAAACTAGGCGTACCCTATGAAATACTACTATTCGGGGTGTCCATTGTTTCTCTTTGCAGCCGGGTTTGCTGCAATTGGGTTGCCATGGGCAACCGCATCGATCGCTTCTGGAGCCAAAAGCGAGCAAGATTTCTGCAACGTAGTAACACCCCCGGCCCCATCCACCACCCACCACCCGATGAGGCCGGGGCGCATTCACCTGTTTGTTTACATTTACAACACGCGAATGGAGAAACTGGACATCAGCCATCGAGAAAACTAGTTGTACTGTGGTAATAGAATGAATACGTTAATTATCAGCCAACAACCAGATATAAAAAAGATACCAGCAAAGATTAGAGTTATCGATTGCATTGCGTACAGTGACCTATATCTTTCGCTTTAATTCATTGACAGATATCGCTAGATGGCGCTGCTCTTCAACGATTACACGATTGAGATCACAATTCAGGTTTTGCTAAATCTAAATGGAAAGATCATTTTGGTTTTGTCTGACACCTACGAAAGTTCAATGAGATTGCCGATTGAAATATTATTGATAGTGTGTGGGCTAGGCCCCAAACAAAATCACCTTTCCAACGTGAAAAATTCTTGATGACAAATACTGCGAATGATTTCATAACGCGCCCAAAGGCAATTACAATTTAACATGGCGAATCAAAATTAAAAACGAAGACCATTCAAATTGAAAGAGAGGAGACACGTTCAGAAATAACCACGTCGTTTGATACATTTGGGCAAATGTTATTTTAATTGAGTAAAAATTAATAAAGTGTATAAATCTCGACTAGAATCTGTGAAAACAAGATTTACCCTCGAACTCACGATTCATGATAAACTTACGACAACACACAGGGTGTTTGCAAAAAAAAAGACACTTCAAAAAAAGTAAACAACCTCCATCTTTAATTTTTGTAATTGAAATTTGCTTGTGAGAATTACTGTAACTAGATTACCATAGCGTCTAAACAGAAAAAGGTTGTCTAGATTTTGAAATGTTTCCAAAATTTATTTACGAAAGCAAAGACAGTGCCAAACGAAATTATTTTTGCAACCACCCTATATTATGTCATCAACAGAGAGCAATATAGTAACCATCCCTCAAACAAAACAACTTATTAACCTTGATGTACATGTATAACATGGATGTATTATTTGTACATGTAGTTGTTTACAAACATACAGTATATTTATATACAGGCACGAATGAACTAGGTTTATTTCTTTGCGAGCAAAGATTTTTTTCCTCGAATTTTACATTTTTCTTCTTCTTTTTGGTTGTCAACATTCCGTACACCTTATGAACAGTATAACGACCATGGAATATACATGGGGAGGGGGACAAGTTTCACAGCAAATATTTTTTTTTCTGTATACGCAACACTCACAGTATGAACAAATATGTAACACTCATGACGTCATGAACTGTGACGGTATAATATCACGCGTGTAGTTGGATATCCTAGACAAGTTTTGAACATCAAAGTGAGCAAAAAACGGTGGTAGTTGATTGATTGAATCGAGAGCGAGAAAAAGTGGGAACCGGAAATTAGAACGAAGGAAGAAATATTTCCGGTAGGAGGAGGAAGGTTGGTGTGGTGGGGGAGGATTCAAAATGAAGTTTTGCGAGCGACTTATATGGATCCAAAATTATCAAAACTACCCTGATAATTACAATTGAGTTGAAATTAACTTTAAAATTAATGAGTTTGATTTCAATATGACGCGATAAATCCAAACTTTCAAATTGATATTTCGAATCGTGGCGAGATTTGCTGCACGAATTTAATAATATTTAATTGAATAATTCTCTGAATGCGCTGAATTATCGAGTTTCCAAAAACCCTGTCTGAATTTAAAAATCAATTCAACGTTCCATTTTTAAACAGTTTTTTCTCGTCCGAGAGTTTAGTCCTCAAAGGTAATTTCAATATAGATTTCAATCTCAGTTAGCAAACCCAAAATGGAATTGTTCTTTCCAAACAAACAATGAGATTTCTTGATATCATTCGTACGAATGTTTGCTCAACTAATTCATTTCTATTAAAGTATTTTTTCCTTGACTGAGTGATGACGTTTCTACCGTCAAATGTTCGCATCCAATCGCATCACTTTAGGACAATTTTAATTGGATATTCGCGAGCATGTTCGAAATGAATGCTTCGATCGCCAATATCTAGGAAAAATTGTTAACAAACAAAACAAAGGGGGAATTAGATGGAAGAGGCTGGGAAAGGGGGAGGTGAACCTGACTACTCTCGATTACCACCTGAAAACTAAATTGAACAGCAAGAGGCGCTGCAGACTAGGTGTGTCAGCAACAGTTCGAATCAAAGCATTTCGTCTGGTTAATCTATATATATATACATAAGGGTCGTTTCCATCAGTAAAGCAGTAGATCTTCAAAAGAATCGTTGACTCGGTTCAAGGTGTACACAAACCTGCGAGTATCCTATGGAATTAATCTACAAGTTGTGTTATTTTAATCCAATACCATAAATCGTACCAACGAGAACTGGTTGGCAGTTTAAAAAAAATTATGCCATTACATGTTGAAGGGGGGAGGGGATTCCCAGTATCTGCCAAAAAACGAATCAGCACTGAGAAATCAACTGGATCGAATGGTACCAGATTAATATGGAAGGAGATTCAGTTCAAAAATCGTCGAATTGGACAACAAAAGCGATGCCTAAATTGGCCCTGAAACATGACAATGAATGGAGATTTTTTGGTGATTGTTCGTTCTACCGTAGACCTAACATCTAAATTGCCCGCCTTGTTGTTGGGGGTGTGGGGGTGTGTGGGGTGTGTGTGGGGGTGGGTATGTTTGTGTACGGAAACGTATATAGCTAGCGTTGCCATTCAATGCTGAATCAGTTATTGCAGGTCGTGTTACAAAATGGCACCCTGTATGCTAAAGCGGAGAACTTCACTACCGAGAGAATGCCAATGCTACATACAAAGTGACAATGTCCCATTTGACTGTCGTCACACGTTTAGGCGCGCTACACACGTGTTGGACCACAGCACTATATATTTTATGTACATCCAATACAAATAACGAGTTGTCGTTTTTTTTAAAAAAAAAAATCATTATATTAAAAATTAAGAAAATCATACAGCCAACATGTTATCCGGAGTTTTGACTAATTGTACAACTGACGACACGGGACACGTGTATTTACACTTAGTAAATGACAATTTTTCGCCACCAACTAAGGTTTTTTCAACAACCATGTACATTTACATGTTTATGCACAAACGGTATTTTTTTTCTCGAGCACACATAAATGCACGCATAAATTACAATTTTATTTACATATCACTATAGCTCTAAGCAACTTAATTGTTTTCAAATTTTAAAATGCTTATGCCCTTTCAACAAGTAATGTCGCGTCAAAGGACATATGACACATGTTGATTAGTCGACTAAATTAGTTACAATATTGATTTAAAAAAAATGAAATGGTACTTGAAAAACACCACACAATTTATTATTTAGAAATAAAGAAGTGACAAGTCTTTTTGTATGCGAGAAACGTATTTCTGCTAAGATTATTCATTTCTCAGCAATCAAGTCTAGTAAAAGCTGGATCAATTCAATTCAGTTGTAGATTAAACTTGCAGATTTAGCGCTTTCTGTAAATCTCACATGGTTACCAACAGGTTGGCATTTTCTTCTTGGCAATCGTGGCGTAGGCTTTGATTATGAAATTTGCTTGACTGTGTATAGGAACAAGTAACGACATTAAATTCTGTTTGTTTGAGACATTGGTAACCGATTATCGAGCAATGAATGAAAAATTTGGATGGGTTAACACTTAGAAAGAAATGAAAAATTACCGAACACTTCTGTTTTCATACGAATGAACCCTGCAAAACGAAAAATATATTACGCAACCGATCTGATAAAAAGTCATTCACTTTGATTACATTTGACCAAATATATTCAATAGTTGTGTTCTAATATTTTGTCACAAATGTTTTTTAAATTTAAAGACCATTACATATTTTTAATATTCGTACTTCGTAGGTAAGCTTTAGCTATGATAAATGACTACTTAGGGTATTGAATATTCCCAAATCAGTTGAAATTATAAATTTAAATATACGTTAAAATAGGCAAAACATTCCTATTGTTCTTTGCAAAGCTTAACAGAGAAATTTAAAATATCCGCGATTTTTTAATTTAAAATATATTTAATTTTAAATCTGGTGTGAATTCTGATTCTAATGATCGGATTACGTTGTTCATTCAAAAGTGCTCGAAGCTGAATTTGTGACTGTTGTTTTTTATCGGTTAAACTGTGTCGCAAGATGTTTATGTGGACAAGCCTTAAGGCACCGCATGAGTAACTGCTCATTTCCCAAATCCAAAATGGTTATATGGATACCAGCATTTAAAAGAAAAAAGTATTCCAGTAACAACCCTGTAGGTCTTTGCCAAAAAATAAAGGTCTAACAGCAAATGCCCCTTCGATAGGTCTCTCCGCCATCGACGTAGAACATTATGAGGCCCCAACCACAAACTCGTTAACACCACTGAAGATGAGCAATTTGGGATGTACTAATCATGGTTTGGGGATACCTTAACGGCGCCATTAGTTTTTGCTGTTATGTTCACGAATTGAAATTTTGCACTCTATACCTTGTATCTCGTTGGCCATCCCACAAATGAAAAAAGCGAACATCAGTTTAAAATGTTTATGAAAATGTATTCAATTTATCCGAAAATATTTTTAAAATATGCAAATGCGAGAGAAGTATTAAATATGTGTATAAATGTATTAATTTGTTATGTTGTCTTCCTCTTTAACCATCGCGACAATTTAAAAATCTGTAAGCAATTTTTGGACGGACAAACAAATCATTGGATGACGCTGGTGAGAGAAAAAGGAAGGATTAGCGTCAGAGTTGAAAGCCAATGTTCGTCTTGAATTTGTTGTGTCGGTGGCATAGGACATTGCAAAATATTCCCGAAAAGACTACAATATTTATCAACTGTTTGTCGTTGTCTTTCAGATGTTATCATTTTTTGTTTATTATGAACGGACACTCCCAATCACGACACTTACACCTTTTAATTGTTAATTCAGATCATCACAGCATTTCCATGACGTCATTACATCATTAAATACGATTCATTATTCGAAAGTCCAATTTACTTTTTTCTTAGAATTCGAAATAAGCTGACGTCACATATCAAATAAAAATGTGATCTCATTGTGCACGTCGTCGAAACTAATTTAATAAAGTTGTTTGTCGAGGGATTAGTCCCGGATGTACATTTTGGACTTAAGTGAAGTTGTCAAAGTGACGTCACCAGAAACCTGAACGAATTACTTTTTTAAAAATGGACAATGAGTGTGGAATATGAGTTGATAAACCTCGAATTGAGTTCAAAATTCCACGGAAGTTAATTTCGAAGCTCTTTTTATTACAAGGACTCAAAATTCAAATTTTCTATGTGACGTCAATTTGAGATATTTCTGATCGAAAGTCCATACATGTAAATCCAGTTAAGAGGATGCTTATAGATAGTAAATAAAATAATAAATCAATTCGATTGTAACTGACAAACGACTTTCTCGACGGCTAATCCTCTACCCTCAAATAATTCACCTTCCCTGAGTAGGCATGGATGCATTACGTCATGGCGTTTTTGGAAGGGGAGAAAAGGCGCAGTCATGAAAACATTTTGGTGATGAAAAACTAAGATCCGAGTCAAGACAAGAGAGGGGGGAAGCAAGACGATCTAGCATGTAAAGGAATGCCGCAGCATTTTATCCACTAACCTAAAGTGAGAGTCATCCATTCCTGGAGTGTTGTCAACATTTTCGACATCATGGACAATCTCAAGATGGCGGTGCCTAAAAATATGGTCATTCTTTCACAGGTAAAAAGGACAAGGTGCGCGATAAACCAATGCATTCGAAAGGAATAGAGTCGTTGTGCGTATGAATGAAGAGTAACAACAATAACAATTATTGTAATAATAATAATAATAATCATAATATTAGTTCAAAGGAGAAAAGTGTGGATTGGGCTATACTTGTAGCACAATTCGAAGGAAACAGATTCGACCCCATTTTCGTATTTGACATTTTCAGTTACAGAAATTCCACCTGCGTCGAGTGGGCGATCAACTTTACAAGCTGCTTTTTTTTTGGAATCCTCTGTTCGGGTGCGGGCTCACGGATGACGTCAATTTCTGGAGAGTGACATTCAATTTTATGGAGGTCAACCGGTGGCACATACGTGTGACGTCATCGTTGAGCTCAGTGACAACGTTTCTTGCCTGATCAAATCCACTCTCTCAAAGTCAGCTACACCCCACAGACCAGCAATGGACCCTGTCCCACAGATCGTCGTGACATGGAAGCCTAGTGACGTCAGAAATGATGGCCCGATTAAAGGGGCAGCAGATGCTCAATTTATATAGTCCACGGATATAGAGAAACTGGAATTTTTACCGGAACTTCTATCCTCGTCAGACTTGGGGTACAATATACTGCACTTCATAATTATGCTTTTGCGTTTTCGTTAAATTTTATTTTTAAATCACAAATATTAGCGAAAATGATTTTTAAAAAAACTCCCAGAATTTTATAAAGATAATAATCTTAAAAAAATTTCCATAATTTTTAAAATTATTTTTAATGGTTTTATAATTGGAATCTAAACTTTTCAAATTTCTCCCGTTTACATGGGCAGAAAATATTAATTGTTTCTTCCGAATTATTTAACAAGACCACAAAATGGAGAGTTCATTTTTGATATCGATAAATACTTCTCGTGTCACTTATCAGAAAGATGGAAGTCTTTCTTACGAAATAGTTCATCACTAAAGAAGGAATACATTTTCTTAAATCGATTCTTATTTTCCAAAACTAACTTTTAAGTTGATGATCTACATTGTGTTGAATTAACTTTTACTAATGAGAAAGATTTATAGGACGTCTGGGCGATAATAATCAGAAATAATTCGGTGCTGTCCCGAATCCAACATTTCCGAACTTTTATTTTACGTTCATGAATTTCATGACTATTATACTCCGAGGTCAGGGTGTAGGTAACAGTGAGCGATTGAATTGACCAACCATGATGCTAGTTGCAAGGTCATTAGAACGAATTAATTATTTTCTCGATTCGGATCAACTCACCATCTACTTCCATTCTCCATTTCGTTGACATTTTTTCAGTTTCCAGTATCGTTCCTCAAATTATAAAAATCTAGTCTCCAATTCTCACGCATGTTCAACGACAGTGCAAAAAACGTAATATATATACTTGGATGCCCAACTCGACAATTTCATATATCCCCCCCACAGTCCACCTTCTACATGTACATTTGCACACATCCCCACACCCCCCCAAGTCGCTTATATATAGAGACAGTGTGTGGTGTGTGGGTTGCGTTTATTGTCCGAGAGGCTGCGCAATAGCCACGGCCGCAGGAAGGAGAATTCGCTGGCAAAAACATTTGCTGCGCGAAGTCGAGAGATGCTAACGTGTACACACACAATGACGATTAACATGGAACGCACATAGGACACACACACTGTTTTTGATGCTGCCTAAGAAGTGATGAGTGTGTAATGTGGGAAAGGGAGTTTGTGGTGGGGAGGGGGTGGTGGTGGTGGCGTGTTGCCCGAGACAGATTTATTGGGGCAAGCGCTCCTCCAGTCTGGTCAGTCCAACCACGAAGTGTCTGGAAAGAGACAAACAAGAAAAAACTGACATTAGTTCTGGTCCTCGCGGATCTACAATTTTCGAGTACAACAAATATAATAAGCAGTATACGTCAAAGTTAAAAACACCGCTGACATTTCACAATTATGTACTTGTACATTACAGTTTACAGGGTATGGTTTCCTGCCGTCCTGTGATTGGCTGATTTGGTGACGTTTCACAACTTCGAAAGTGAAACGTCACCAAATCAGCCAATCACAGGGCGCCGAAGATTCTTCTTCGCGCCGAAGATTCGTCAGGAAACCATACCCCGGTATTATCTTTTTCCACAAAAACGTTATTGGTTCCTTCCAGTGAAACTATCGACCCCTCGCGGCAACAATTGAAACCAAATGTCGTAAGCGTTAATTCAGATCTATAAACACCGCGCACAACTTGTATTTTTACTCGAGCGCCATCATGCGAGTATCCCTGAAAATGTCTCCATTACATTTGATGTTGGAGAGGGAAGCGCTTTTTTTAGGAGAGACTGAACTATAATGCTTGTTAACAATCTATATAATAAAAGAAAATATTCATAATAAATTCATAATAAAATAGGGGGTTGTTTCCGGGACAGCACCGGACGAATCGATATAATGGAGAGAATCAACCGCACACTAATGCCATCTGGTGGCTGGAACTTTTACTTGTAGAGTGAGTGACTATGCAAAAAAAGAAGATCGAAAGAGTTTTTTGTTAAATGCATACTATTGAAACATCTTTACAACTTGTCCAAGGCACAATTCTAACAATGCAAAATTCGATGCCCGGTCAATTGAACATTTGTAATCGTCATTCACGACTCCAATCTCGAAATTCCCCCCTTTCTATTTTTGCTATACTAGACGATTTTGTAGTGCCCTTTCAAACGAAAGTCGTTCGATTTCTTTCTCTTTTTCACTGGCAAATTTCTCAAACCAATAAAACGGAATCAAGCGCGGTGGCATATCGATCCACTGTTCGTCGCTTTTCCACTATTATTTAAATCGCTACAATCTCAATGTGGGAGGACCATTGGATAGGTCCACTCTCCCCCTCCCGTCGATGTAAGACGTTTTCTTCAGAAAGAGTCGACATTAAGGACAGTATATATATAGCTCACGCCAGAGATAAATCGGGTTGGCTAGTCTGCAACACAAAATACTATAATTTACTTGGGGGAGGGGGATCACTAAGAAAAAACGTTACCGTCACAACAAAGATATAGCAGTGTAGAGCTTACATTGCTAAGACAATCGGACAAGCGCCAAGAAGGTCCTTGTTGGCGAGACAACGTTTGTACAATTTTATTATTAGAGAAATGTATTGTCGAAAGGCGACCAATATTTGTTCTTGGGTCTATCGTTGTACCTGAGCTTGGGACAGAGCCATACTAAGCCTGGGTTAGGCATAGTTACCAGGGTCGCCACCTGGTGGGGCAGTACGTACTACTATGGTATTGATCACTTTCTCCGCCAGGTGGTTTATAAAGATTCTATGCTGGATAACACATCCGTCGTTTACAGCGCCATGGCCAGAGACAAGTCACCAGAAAGATTGTCCATCGCTCAGAGCCATCCGGCCTTTGGACAAAAGCCCTCCGCCTTTCCAGTCTTCCAATTGGCGAGTGGAGAGAGAGAGAGGGATCACGTGATGCTCACAAAATGTGGTAAACATACTGTTTATCGATATATTGTCATTCACTGTACAAACACAGAACCTTTTCCTCCCTCCCCCCACACACACACATCCATTTGCCAGGGATTGTTGTTGCGAGTGCGCTCGTGCTGTACCTAATTCGACTGTACAATTTATGGAGAGAAACGGCACCGGGATTCCGGGAATAAATAGGCCGCGACCATTTGTCATTTGCAATCGCGGGACCAAATGATCGCGAGGTTTCTCGCCAGAAAGCGGGGATGGCATTTGGTTGGGTCGTAATTGTCGCCATTCAGGAAATGCCGGCCATCTTGAACATTCAGCGACCTCCCTGACAAAAACGAATAGAAAAATTAGTCAGAAAGAGAATTAAAACCCCGAAACTTTTTTATTACCATAGGCAAGCTCAAACAACAGCGGTGAGGAGAAATTTTAAGAATTTTGGAACTTGTTTTTTCACCAAAATTGACTTCTAAATTGAACTGACCTTGATCGTTCTTACAGACCTCATCTGTCTGCCATGGCCATGAACCATTAGGACTTTCCGAAATTAACGAATCATTAAAATTCGATATAGAAATGCAGTTTTAGGACAAAATATCCAAGATGACCGCTTCACTCCCCGAATCGCGGCAATGCTAGGACGTTGTCTAAATGTTCTTTACTATACAGAAGCGTCATGTATACGAGGATGGTGGCTGTGGTATAATCGGCAACAGCTGTTCTAACATTTTAGCGCGATGATACATTTTTCTTTTAGCTAACCTTTTTTGGGCGCCGATATTACGGCAACAGTATAAATCGTTCGATCCTGGATGACTGCTGGTGTTACTTAAAAAGAAAAAGAAAATAAAAAATGGTGACAAGCCGTAATGGATGCCGCTTCAGGAATTGCCTCTTACTACAACTATGTACACGCTCGCACACACGGTACATGTATAATTTGTTTGTTTGACATGTGGTGCCTGGTTTGGTATGCGCGAACACAACAACCACAGCTTGAGTAGAAAACAACGGCAGAGCGATTTTATTTAAAAAAAAAAAAAGAAACAAAAAAGAAAGATGAAATTCGCAGTTTGTGCCAAACTTGCACAACCGTGATCTTGCAAACAAATCTTAGCGAGTTAAATTTACTTTTGAAATAAACTCACTTTTCTTTCGTGGGAAAACCCCTCTCAATTCCACAGAACATATCCGAACCTTATTTTTAAAAAGGTTCTAAAAATTAATATGTCCACAAAAATTATTTTTGCACTTAACAGTTGAGGTTGTGTTGAATGATGTTCATTGATCTTCAAAGACTTTGGATCTCGTTAAATAATTAAAGGATTCATCCATTCATCTGATTCTTAATAAGAATCAGAATAAACTTATTTTTATATTTTCACATGCAACCGCTCATCGTAGAAATCTGATCACGTAGGCGTCCTCAATCTTAAAATTCGGTGCGATTTTTGCCCTTCTTCTGTACCACGGTTAATGGACACCGACAAATCTTCAGATGTCTTGACGCGACCAGACTCGAGTCTAATCGACATCGAAGCAATTTCAGAAAAAAGCTTTTCGGGGGGATCAAGAGCGGGGGATCCACGTCCGGAAAACTAAAGAGTGCATTCCACGTACGCGTTTCATTGGAGCCCGTAAACGACAATGTAATTGGACTGGGTACGGGGTCGACCGACCGCTCGCCTACCGCGGGCCCTGCAAATGGACTAGGGACTAGGGACTAGGAGGATACCCCTGGTATAGCGGGACTCACATCCCAGGCATCGTGGTCATAAATCATCCAGCGATTTCAATTTCGGGCGACTGACATCGAGAAACAGTAAACTGGTTGTGGCCCGTTCTTTTTGCTCAACTCTGTACATGATTGATATTTTGATTTACAAATTTTTAAATCGAAATATCCATCATCCATTCTTTCTTCTTCACCCCCCCCCCAAGCATACATTAAGCGAACCTTTAGGCAAATCAATTCGCGGAAAACGTCATTTTTTCAACACTAATTATCTTTTAGTGCTCATTTTTTGCTTGCCATATGCAAAATAGCTATCCCGTGAAAGTTTTTATAAATTTACATGCATCTTCTCAGAATTGTACGTCGTTATGAATTACTAGAGAAATTACCCGGTTTCGATCGAAATGTCCCCGTCATATCAGCGAAATATTTTTTAAATAATTGATTTTCCCGCCTGACACAATGATGGAACAACAAATTATTTCATAGTTTCTTCAAACGCTTCAAAATTTAAATACCTAATCTGTTTTAAACACAGAAGCATTTTATTCAAAATTTGTTAGATCTCTCTGGTAATAAACGATTTTACAAATGGGAAATATTGGAATATGATTGGCAGCATTGGTAGCACGTGATAGCGGCAGCGCCATTTTGGAGAAGCGGAGACGTCATATTTGGATTTTCTGGCGAAGGGTTGTTCTTAAAAAAACTTTAAATTTATTGAAAAATACGCGAAGTCACCATCGAGATCTGAATTAACTTGCGCTCGATTACAAATTTGAGGAACTCGCTCGGGGCGACACTGAAAAACTGCGACTTCGGTTTAAGTCTTAGGTGAGAAGACGTCACTAGAGAAAAGAGCAATGGGGGGGGCGATTGCATTGTTTTCATTTTTTATATTGAACAATTCGATTAATAAAATTTAATCCTTTCTAATACCACAAAGACGCCTGCACCAGGAAAGGTGTCACCGCGCTTTTTAGGGTAGCCGTTTCCAGACGTTTCAGTTCGTTGAGCTCTCCTTAATTGTGCGGCGGCATTCAGCGGCTAAGTGGCACTTAGGCTTAACAGAAAACGCTCTTCCACCAACGTGCCACCACCCTCGAAAAAAACCCCGGTAGATTCGTGACCGAAACACCAGCAAAGGCTCGAGTCTCCTAAAGCAATTACCCAATTTCAATTTCGGGTGAAGCCCGTGGTTGCCGCCCCATGCATATTAATTCGACCAGTTAAAATCGCCACACGCAGGACACGCATTTATGCCCAGGTGGAGGCGTGGACTAGCAGCGCCACCTACATATTTTATTGAGTGCAGCGCGCGCTCGCCGCTCGAGCGAGTACTCGTATGCGTGTGAGTGAGATAGATTAGTCCGACCGAGAGAGCGACACAGTAATTAGGAAAACTCCTGACCACATTAGCCATGCCCGGTCCCCAGAGATTGAAGCGAGCTAATAGCACCTCCGTCACCCGATGACCTTTGAATTTTGTCAAAAACTAGAACACCTTCACGGGAAACTGAATAACGCCAGCAGGGGTGGCTCAACAGCAGAATACTGTATGACCTAGCTGAGATAACAGTAGGCACAGGTTTAATATTTGTAAAACCGCGACTACAATATTATTTAAAACACAGCATTGAAAAATTAATTTATTCACCTACACATTTAAATTTAACTAGATTTCAATTTCATACTTTCATAAGACATTTCCTTGCTGAACGCTCTGTGAGTGAAATATAATTACAGAGTATTTGTTGTCTAAAAAGATTGGGAAATCGACAAATAAATTTTAAAATTTGGGTAATTCTCGCAGACCACGCCGATAAAACATATTATACATTAATTAAAGATAAAACAATTAAGAAAAATTGCGTGGCCAATTCAACATTCCTCAGTTCTCAGGGTTCATTAAGCCTTCGCGTTATTAATGGTTTCATGTAATCGTCACGGAAGTTGCTGGAATTTCAATCGAAATAGGGGGTTTCAACGCCACCTAGTGGTAGTGATAACGAACAAACATTTGGCCCATACCTCGGAGGCAATGGAATGCCATACTCACCCCAGTGGGAGACTGATTAACGGCCCGCGCACTTAAACAAATTGTGAACGCAGTTACAACGAAATGTCTGCACTTGAACAATGAGTTTTCATTTTAGTTTAATGGCTAATTACAAAGTGCTTTGGCTGTGTCTGCCAGCTCGGTTAAATGCATTCCGTAATTTTAAACCCCACTCCTGACCCATTAAATTCTATTCGCCTTGTTTGTGCAATTTTACGCACAGACAAAAAACGCTTTTGTGATAAATTAATAACCGAATAGAGTTGTAAACAACCAGCTCGTTCAGACAATCAAAATATCATAAATTTGGCATTCCCTCTTTTAAAACCAACAGTATGAAATATTCTTAAAATAAGCAGCAATAATTCCCAAACGGAAAAATTCGAGCAATCCTATATTATAAAACTAAGAATTGGATTTTGGTGTGCAGAGCAAAATTTCAGAACGGCTCAATGAAATCG
>JAQGBY010005440.1:0-14646 GCA_034698785.1 Mycogona germanica | reverse complement strand
ATCATGAGTAAGTCATTTGACACTTCATCATGAGTAAGTCATTTGACACTTCATCATGAGTAAGTCATTTGACACTTCATCATGAGTAAGTCATTTGACACTTATCATTGAAACAGTTGGCCACGGCGTTTATAGATTTCGATAACCTTTGCATAATTTGCACCAGAAAACTTAATATTTTATATTGTTCATCTTTAAAACATTAATGAAATTAAGCAAGAATAAAACATATATAACTTACCACCAAGTAAAACTTGAGCAGCACTTTGCGCCACCTCTCGGTCATTTCTTGCAAAACACTGATAAATTCCTTTGTCTTCCATTGCGACAGCCATGATTCGCAATGTGTTGTCATTCATCGTTTGAAACCTATTAGTATCAACGGGTTTTCCGTCCTTCAACCAATAGACCGAGCCCACAGGATATCCAGTCACCTGACATGAAATGGTTAGTGCCGAATCCACGTTGGCCGTTTGACGAGCTGGACTCACCACCACATGTAAAGAGGCTAGTAAAATATATCTTGCCATCAGGAGAGGCATAAGATTCGAGTAATGGATCACCTTAAAATAACCAACAGTCAAAAGGTATGTGGTCTTGCCAAGTCGTCGACTTTTCACGGTTACTGTCCCAAATTGTTCCCCTTTATGTTATATTATGCCTTGTAGTCTTGAAACATAAAGTCATTGATCTTACCACTAATGACCAAAGTTGTTTCTGAGTGGTCGTCCCCGGAACTACTATTGACACTGCATTCATAGATGGCGCTGTCTTCTAACTTGGCATCGACGATTTGCAATCCATGATTGAATATGGAAACTCGACTTTCATCACCAGATACAGATGTTATTTTGTCTTTGGATTTCACAGACCAGCTGCAAAAGAAATTCCATAAAAATATTTATCTATGACTTAATACCTAATCTAGTGCCTAAGCACGGAGAGGGGTACAGAATCTTCCTGTTGTGTCCGCACTTCAGTGAATTAAAAAAAAAATACAACAAATGATTTTTAAGTTGCCAATAAATTTCTTCATACCTTTATCACTCACACTGTTACCTGTATTTGTGATGAGTTCATGACAATAAACAGAAAAATAACCAAAATACCAGTAGGCTGCAACCAATGCTGGTCACAGCTTTAGGATCTAGATTTATAACTAGCACAGATGCACTCCGGCATTACTGGATTGGCGCCAGAGCTGTGACTTCAACATGTGGTGCCAGAAGAAGGGGTCTCCATCAGGGAGCTGCTCGACCAGCTTCTGGACGACCCTATCCATCCACATACTGGAGTCACGATTTCTGAGCCTATCCTGCATTGTCGGATTGGTGCTGGAGTTGTGCTGCCAGCAATTCAATGTTATGATCCCCCAGATCCATTGCACAGCCACATTTGCGCCATTTTCAAATTGCCAACTACCAAGTGTCTACGACTTCCAGTTGGTGAAATTTCAGTAATCGAGAGCCCACACCGGGAATCGAACCTGGGCCGGACCACCGAGCCACAGTCAGTCAGAATAATTCCTACTGTAATATTAAGTTTAACTTCAAAAATTCCTATATATTTTTATTTATGGAGCGTCAACAGCTCGTCGTCAATTTCCCACAGTGTTTGACCCGAATTTGTTCTTCTGTACATAGTTATACTCACTTCGATTTTGGCAAGGGATGACCATGAGGTACGCAGGGAATCAGTATCGTGTCTCCAACCATCGCATTGATAACAGTCTGGGAGTCCATGATTCTTGGAGGAATATTACCGTGAGGATCTGTCTTTGAAAAAAATATGTACCAGATTTTTTACAGTGCATTTAGGGAAAGATATATTATTTTTAAAATTACAGGTGCCGATAAGATTAAAAATAATGCCAATTCAAATTAAACGCACCAGTTACAAATAGTTTCCCACTACTGGAACTGACGCCAGTTTTTCCCGTCAGGCGGTGCTGCGTCTGACACCTGTAACTAGTTCCGGCGTCGCTGCTTCCAACGTCTCGGATGTACAGCGCCCCCTGAGGACTGAGCGAAAACTTTGCCTCTATTAATTACAAAATGTCATCATTTATTTATCGGAAATTCTTTTTTGAAATTACAGCATTTTAGCTGGATTTTATCTACTTTACGTTTACGTTAAATTATTACAATAAAGATGCGTTTTCCACAACAAAGAAATCATTTCTGAAGAGCTAGAATGTGTTTTATAATTGCTTGCGTGTTATATTGTTTTTAATTATTTATGGCGAAAATAATTCGGAATATTAGAGAAAGTGGTACCTGTATCTTCGGTACGGGCAATCTTTAGACTATCGTCCCTGATGAAGGAGATAACGGTGACGTAATCTCGTAGGAAGGCCGGTAGGTGGCAGTGAAGTACGGCAGTGTTGCCACGGATGGCGTAAACATCGTAAACGTTTGTGTCATAATCCACGTCCATGACTACGGGGTAAAACGTCAAAAAATAATATTTTTAAATGTTATAACTGAGAGCTTACCTCGTAATGAATGGATTTAGCCTCAGCAGTTATCTTCAATTGATATTTTTGATTTTTATCGCGCGATTACTGTCAAAGAAGAGCAGTATTAGGTTTCCTAATTAAATTATCGTCATTACAATTTTCTCCGCATCAAAATATGAAAAAATGGCGCATCTTGATCCCACTTTGTCTTTTAAGCTTTACCAACAAATAAATTCGAAATTGCATGACATACCGGCGTTCACTCTGACGTCACGACTGACAATGATTCCAGCGGCACTGGTGGCGAGACACCGATAGATGGCGCCATGAACATCCTGGCGAAATTCTGCGGGCTTGAATGCGGAGAAGGCGAGGGTTCCATCGGGGCTCACTTGGCGTAGCCCGGGGAGATCCGATGCGAGCGATCCATCCGCGTGGATCCAGCTGACGGAAGGAGGTTCTGTAGTGGATCCACCGGTGACGGAGCAACGCACCCGGGATCCTTCGGTGTTGGAGAATTCCACTAAGGCGGGGGGCTCAATGTAAAAGCGAAGATCGATGGACATTTCTAGAAAGTAAATAGATAAAGCAAATGATTATTTTTGTGACCTTTAACTTCAACAAATTTCTTTGTTCCCTAATAACCAATTACCAAACCATCCATAACCAAAATATAGAGTACAAGAGGGTGCCCGGATTTGCCTGGGTTTTCAGTAACCACCAATGAAATAAAAATTTAATTGTTTAAATATACCGGCTATTTTACGTCTACACGATAAATGCAAACGTTAAATGTGAAATAACTGTTATATTTAATTTAATGCTAATAGTATGTGGTATGGTGTGTTTGGTTGGAACTGTTATCTGGTGTGCTTGGTTGTCACGTGAAATCGACGACGTCATGCTTTTGATGTGGAGACGCCATTTTTTAAGTTTGAAGCGAAAGGGAGATTATCCTGAATTTGGTAAGGGTTATTTTAATATTAAATATTGAAAATTGAGATCTGAAATTCCGTCTCTACCGAATTATTATGATTTACTAAGTGTATGTTAATTTTTATACAATTTCATTGAGCCGTTCGTGAGTTATTCTCCGGACATGAAAATCAAAATCTCTGTTTTATAATATAGGATTGTATATTTGAAGTTGCACTTTATGTCTGTTGAGAAATTCTTTTTCTGTATACAAATTCACTAATGACTCTCTTAGTCATTCTCTTAGAGAAATGATTCTCTTAGAGAAAGACTATTCGGATGACAACAAATTAGAAGTAGATTTGATCCCCATCTGATTGGAGGGAGGTCATCGTGAATTAATGAGTAGGGCGGTCATCGTGAATTAATGAGTAGGGCACGAAAGTACAGAATTTTTTGACTTCCTTCGGAATGGAAGTAAAGTCGTGGAAGCCGTGTATGTACGATATCAGATACACATACATTAAAGATCCCTTCTTAGGTAGCGAACCTAGGCTAATCAAAATGACCACCAAACCTACATTTCGTCTTTGCACTTTCCATATTTTTACTGACTGTTCTCGAGACTGATTTAAGTACTAGCAATAGGAAAGCTTATTCTCTTTTTCAAAAATTGATATTTCATAAAAAAAAGTTTCAGTAAAATCCATGAACTCATAAAAGCGCATTGCGGAACGGTATCAGGGGGAACTTTCTCTAAGACGCCAGGAAACGCTCAATAATTTGCGACCTCTGGCGGGAGTCCGTCGCCAAAAAGAGAACCATGGTCGTTTTCTTCGGCCACTAGATGGCGCTTACCTGTTCACTATGGGCACAACCACTGGTGCGCCAAGGGTACGATGTAAATGTAAAATCGGTTACAGGGGGATCGATCGATCGATAAAGAGAGGGGACGCATGCGCAGAATACGCCTTCATGGGCTCCATAAATGGCAGCAGCGTTGTTGAGGACACGATTTACAGATTCGAGCTATGTTTTGTAAACGTCATATGTCATTTACGTGAATTTGAAACCATTTGAAACGTTCTAAATTCGGATTGGTTCGTGAGGTGCGTCCGAATGATGACGATCCCCATCTTCCTGAAGCACTGATGGTCACACTCTCTCTCGAATCCATTTTTGGGACCAATGGCGTGCCAACGGAAACACAACGGCACACAAAAAGAATAGAGGAACACGTGATGAGAACTAACCTTGAAACGTGAGAGGAGAGATACAACCAATGAGCATCCACATCCGGAATAGAAATGGAGCCGGGATCCCGGATAAGCGCAACATTTCGTGACGTCGAGGAGATGAACTGGGCTCGCGTTCGTGTTAACCCTAAAAGACCAGGTTTCGGAATAGAACTGAAGCCAATGTCCTCTGCCCTGCTCTCAAAGTGATCGTGGCCAATTTGATGCCTCTGTTCGGGAGTCGTTTGGACTTCCCCTCCTTGTGCGTCAATGAGGGAAGAGCTATGGTTTGGAATCAACGAAGAATAGAGACAACTCGGATTATTTTAATGGTGATGATATTTCATGATTTTCATGATATTTCATATTTCTAAAAATTGCACAGTCCCTTTTCAGAAATACGTAATGGTAATTCTTTGCTCTTAACAATGACGTTGTAATGCACTGTACAGTGTGGTCCAAAAAATTCGAGCGCAATCTACACATTTAATCAGACCTGAAATATTTAATAAAATCGCATGAAATTTTGCTTGACAATAAAGTAATAATGTACGAACATTTTGGCTATTTTTTTTTTGTTCGAACTATTATTTATTCCCTTAACACAGGCTCGAACTCGCGCGCACCCACTTTTCGTTTGTTCCGGACTCGCAATTTTGCTGCCATCTGTTGGTTGCTTCCGTTTCAGACATTTTCTCCAAACATTTCAGATGAGTGTTTTGTTAGATTAATTGGGTGAACAGATATCTATCCGATGATGGAATTCCTAGTCTGTTTGAAATATTTTGTTGTAATGAGTGTGATTGTGGTCGATTTTCCTTCTTTTAACACAAGCTCCAATTAAGTCGCTCCCAACAATTTTTGACTAACGCCAAAAATGACGATTTCATCAAATTCATTCCTCAACTGTTGAATTCGATGACAAAATATCTTTAAATTGTCCGTCCAAAAAATGCATCCGAATTGATCAATTACTCAGTATTTCAGAAGGTCTGATTAAATGTGTAGGTCTGGTCCAGTGTTTTTGGAACACACTGTACTTGTCAAAAGAAAGACGTGATTTCTTAAAACGTTCTCTCTTCTAAGTAATCTTTTCTGTTTGTAAATTTCGCTGTTAACCAGTAATTTCCACTGCTAACATTTAAATCCTTTTGAAATATTTCCCATTTGTTTCAGTTTAGAATTTACAAAATAATTTTGGCTGAATATTTTTGATTGCATATATGTACATATTCATTATATATGATATGTATTTGTTGTGAAATTATCTTTCATCATGTGCAGAAAATCTTTATTCTACATGTATATTGAGCACAACAAATAAGTACATGTCACACTGAACACTGAATGAAAATGATCGTTATAAATACGAAATATAGCATAACAATTAATTAACGTATTATTCTGTAATTTTTTCGTACGACCACTATTTAATTAATAAATTTAAAAAAGACAAATCTTAGTAAAAATGAAAATAGAATTAATAGAAGCAAAACATGGAACAATTTTGTAATAGTTGTTGAGTTAAAGTTGTACAGAATTTATTGAGGAAATTATACTAATTCGTCGTTTATGTATTTTATAAATATAAGAAATTCCAATATCGGTATCATTATTGAATACTTTTAAATAGTTTTACAAATTGACTTACTAAACTGGTTAATTAGTACTTTGCAATGAAATTCTACAAAATGTTTATATATACTAGCACATTTAAGTCGGTGGTCACGTAAGCATTAATGACAATATTGTTGGTAAAGAAACGTTCATAAATAGATACTTGAAGAGTTTTAAACTACAGTACAGGATACAATTTGCTATTTCAATTAACTCTCACTACTTTACTATGAATAATATTGATACATATCACAAACAATTTATCAGTCCTGAAATGCTGATAGAATAAAGAATCAAGCTTTGAGATGGACATATACTGACGTATGTAAAAGAAAACATGTTTGTAATGTAAACAACTTGTATGTAAAAGAAAACATTAAAATACGTAGGTAATTACAAGATAGTCAAATATTATGTGTACGCATTAATTCTTATAGTTGGGCAAATCCATAAAGATGTCAATCCATGAACGAGTTTTAAGTCTGTGTCGTACTTCATCGTTACTTCATCGTAGGAAGCCTATAGGTATGAAATAATACAATATATTTTAATTGAAGTATAAATAGTGTAACGATTTAGTTAAATTTGAAATGAAATGTAATTCTTAAGAAAGTTACCAGTGAAGTTCCGGTGGAGGAGGATCATATTCTCCTTCAATTTCCTGAGCATTGATCGGTGGTGGAGGAAGTGGGAACATGAAGGTTGTTTCTTGTCCATTTGGCATTGGCATGCTAACGAAAAAATGTATACAAATTATTTGTGCATTCCAATTAATCTAAAAATAATTGAAATACAGTGGTGTGGATTCGAAAACTTGAATCATTACAATTTTTAAATCGAGTGGATTCGGATTTTCTAAAATTTAGTTATTTGCTAATATCGGAATTGTCTCCAAATTAGCTTCTGGCTAACATTATTTTTTTTTAAAAAAGTACACCACTAAATATTTTTTTTAAAAATTAGTTTGTCGTCGAACAGCTATTCACCAAATTTTGGATAATTTGTTAGTTCAAAATATCAGGTAAAAGTATCAGGTCTCAATATCTTTCCTTGAAAATATATCTTGCTCCAAAATTGGACCAATAGCACTTAAAAAGTTAAATAGGAGAAAAAATAAAAAATCTTTTGTTTGAATAACAATATTTGATCAATGTTGACAGTTGTGAGCAAAATATGCACCGTGAAGTATAAATATTGGGTTCCATTTTAAAAAAATCGATAATTATGAATTTCCAAGAGATATAACGCCTATCACTATCTCCAAGATGCAACATTATTGGGGGGGGGGGATATTGGCCAAAAACATTGTGTAAAAACATTGTTCTTTAAACAATGTTTTTGATACTCACCCCTGAATATGGGGGGTTTCACGAAGAGCCCTCACTCGATCCTTGTTGGGCATGGCGTAAACGGGACGTCCAGGTAAATCCGGATACTTTCGTGGGTGTTTACCACCCAGGGCGTCTATTAAATTGAATCGATTGACATTCATTGGGGACATGATTATTAAAAGTATAAGTATAATACTAATTTCATTGTAGAACAAATTTACCTTTGGCGTGTAGCCCATAGGACTCTGACATGGGTGGTGCAGTGGGATTGTAATTGTTTGGATTAAACTGTCCTGATCCGGTGGACATTGGTCGTTGGTCAAACGATGCTCCGTCACAGTGGCTGCTGCTCTGGATGTCCTGGAGGCGGACCATGGCGTAAGGACTGATTTCGTCATCATCTAGAGTGATGTACCAAAATGTACCAAATGAGACTCAAAATTGCCCATCTGATTGCAGTCGTCTATTTCGTACATTGAGGAAATTTCGATCCTAACTCTTACTGTTTTTCTGATTGGTCACTGCTTCATTATTTACGCTTTTGCCATAACTCAATTCTGAGATCTAAGAATCATCTTACCATCTTGTCGTATCTTACTTTTAAGAAATAAAAAGTCTTAGAAATAAGAAGTCTTAGAAATAAGAAGTCATAGAAATAAAAAACTGCCATTTTGCAATATGGATACTACCTTCAGAGGGAACTTGCATCAGAGAACCTCTCCCGCCGCCTCCAGATTGTCTCGTCAGCGATTTGATTTTCTTTGAAGTTTCACATTGTCCTTCAGCAAACAAACATGCGAATTACTTTGCTGCATGTCCGTTATTGTGGTTGTGTTTATTAAAGTATTCATTTAAGAAATTCTTATTCCTATAAGCAAACTTACTAGCATTCCTTCGCTTCATCCAGAAACATGTAACAGTCAAACAAAGCAATATCACACCAGTGCATGCTAGCAAAGGAGTCATGATTTGAGCACCAAACTCAACTCCTTGTCCACCATTAATGCCTCCATCGTTTATGGAATCTGGAAAAGAAATGCACTAAAAAATGAATAAACAGTATCTTGAAAGCAAAACTCTATCGGTGACGTACATATGATTAATAAGAAATTGGTGTCATTGTCATGACCTTGCTATTTCAATTGCTCTAGTGCATCTGCACATCTGTGATATCATTACTGAAGTGTTTCTTTTTGCACAAAATCCACATCGCGTTTCATTTCATTTTCTTTCACTTAATTTTGAAATTCCTTTTGACGTCACGGAATTGCGCATGCATTGAAAACGCATTTGAAAGATGAAAGTCTTGCAAACAAGTTTGCCAAATTTCATTCCATTTGGCAAACCATTTCCTACTTGAATTTTAATGAAATTAGCAACATAACCGGATGAAATTAATAATTACAAGCACTTGTTGAGCACTGAATAAATCCATGCTTATTTACATAACAGTTGTTGGTCAAACATAACAGTTTTCAATTTTAATCTGCACATGGCAAGAAAGAAATAACACAGTGCTGCCAGGTACAGACTCTCAATAGAGGAAATCTAGGGAGAAAGACTAGAGATATGATTTGTAATTCCAACAAATTTCAAATTTGATTCATCTCATTTTTGTTGTTACTTTTTATACTAGGTTTCGCCCAAACATCTGCCAAATATTGGATCGCTATCGACAACTGTCGTTCGCACCCTTCTGCATCCTTCCCCAGTGATACTATAGCGATACTATTTTGAATTTCGATTGTGTATCGATAGTTTTAGGATGGGTGATATTGTCGATACTATCGATATTATCAATTTCATTTTCTTGGACTATCGATAACCACTTTCACTCATATATCACTCATACATCCTTTCCTTGCAGTTTTTTAAACTAATGTCAAAAATGACAAAAATGAAAGAGAGAATATAAAGTTGTCCTACTATCGCCATTGGTAGTCTCAAAGTCATAATGAGCCACCGATGACCCAGCACTGGTGTGGGCCGTCATTCGCAGGCTGTACCAGGTGTTTCGTTGCAAGTCGGACATCACCAGACTGGGCCGGTCCGGAAGAAGGTTGTTGGCCACCAGAAGCCAGTGACGAGATGACCTTGGCTTGTATTCCACCACAAAGTAGAGCAATGGACAGCCATTGGCTACCCAAGAGTCCAAGTAGAGAACTGCATGATCAGTGTTCACCTGAAGCAGTCGCTCCAAAGGCGGAAGTTCTGGAACTGTTTAAAGGGAGAAAAGAAAATGTGTGTATTGAGTACCCCAGTTCAGGATGATGGCCAAACTCACACTGAAGGCCAAATAAAATAGATTGTTCATTTACATTCGTACCGCCCCCTGCTGTTGTTGCCAGTGCTGTCTCTGAAGGTTGACCAGTCCCCACCTCGTTAGTGGCCACCAGGTACATTTGGTAGGGAGTACCACACTGGAGTTGACCAAGTTGATAACTAGTCAGATAAGGTTGGAGATCAACTGAATTCCAGGTTCCAGACTCTGATTTGTAGTGAAGAACGTAACCTGTTCACAAGATAAAGGGAATATCTTTTATAGAAATAATTCCATGCTGTCATGATATCACTGATAACATTATATTGGTTTGTGTCTGTACCACTTAATTTTAATTAAAAATTAAAAATGGTTTCAAGAAGCCACTTGAGGGTTCAAAAAGGCAGAGTTGGGCACAGAGTTGAAGTATTAATTGTCGTTTCCCTAAGAATGTGTAATACAAATTTGTGTACCAAGGGTGGCAGTGTTTCCTGTTGCGTAATGTTTCCAGGAGATGTCAATTGAGTTAAATGTGGTCGACGTCACCAATAGCTTTGGTGAAGATGGAAGTCCTGATGGTTAAAATATTTTATTTAATCGATTTTGTTTTCAATATATAGATTTTGAGAGGGAAAAAAATGATTAGTATCTACCTTTTACTAGAACTAAGTAATTCAATTGATCTTCTCCATTACTGTTGATCACATGGCAGGTGTAGTTTCCGGAATCGGAGGATTCAAGAGAGGTAATCTGCAGTGATCCATCCGGTCGAACTGATATACGATTACCTGTGACTATTGGCTGCCCTCTGAGTTCCGATTTAAAATCATAATTTATTGGAAAATAGAAAATTTATGAATGAAACAGTTCAAGAAAATAAAATTTTGATGTAAAGATCACATGTGAATATCATATTCATTGATGTCTACAAATTTACCGATGAAACCAGGAGTGACGTGGACTCGGTTGTCCTACAGCTGGACACAGGAGAACCATTGGCCTATTGATGTGCTGCTTTACAATCGAGTCCTCACATGCAATTTTGGCTGCCACTATATGTAAGAAATATTATATTCATATGTTTAGTTTTTCTAACTGATGGTTGATTTTAATTGTGTTGATGGATAGTTATTAAACTTGCCTGATCCTCCAGCCGTGGTTGCAATAACTGACTGAGTAGATGGTCCCTCGCCAATGGCATTTGTTGCTGACAGACGAATCTTGTATCCTCGGCTTTTCTGTAGGTCACGCAGTTCGAATAATGTGACGTTACCTCGCAAAACGTGTCGTGTTTCTCTCTGTTTTAAATATATTTGTTATCAATCTATTATAATTTGGGTGCCCGTTAAATTGACAAAGAGACCAATTACCTTTTTTCATGCGTCAATTACGAGGGAACAAAAAATGATTATTTGGAACAGAAACGAAAGACGTTCATAATATAGAAAAAAAGGTGTGCTTACTTCTATTTTGGCTTCAGTGTCTTCGACATAGATTGTGTAGTGTGTCACAATACCATTTGAAAAAATTGGAGATGACCAAGTGACCAGAATGGAATTGCTCGAAGATGGAAGGGCATTCACATGACGAGGAGCACTCGGTACTACAAATTATTAAGTAGTTTTGTAATATTGAATAGAGAAGCATCGATTGATTGTGTTTCAGGTTCAATGAATCCATAAAGCTGCTAAGCAATTAATAATAACACACCCACAAAAACTCGAAAAATCAGGTTATTTTGAATAGCTCATATTTCAATAACTTACAGTCTTCCAGTGTCTGACAGTAAATTGGCTTACTGGCAACACCATTCCCCACATTGGTGTAGGCTAACACCTGAATGCTGTAGTTGGCAAACTTGTAGAGGTCACGCAAGGTCACTTTAATCGAGGTTGTATTGTGGATGAACAGGATAGGTTCAGCTGGAAATATTATATTAATTTGGATTTTTTACTTCACGATTGCTCTATGGTTAGTAGTTAAAAAATTTATTTAACAATATTTGCCTTCTTGATTCTGGGATGTCCAGTAGAGAACACGATAGCCTCTGAGGATTCCGTGAACAGCAGCTTGAGGTGGGGATTGCCAGTTGACAGATATCGTCTGTGATGAAGTGGATGCGCACTCCACTGCAAGAGGTGCCTTGCTTGGCACTGCAATGTTAGAAGACAGTTCATCAAATTAGCATCAAAGTGCATATACCTGAAAAATTCATGTTACAAGTTGATGAAAACGTATCACAATCACCAAAGCATCATCATCATCCAAGAACACATTAATAAAGGTTTACTCTCATACGTGCCTCCCTCACTGGTCATGGCCACAATTTCCTCAGACAGAGGTCCCTTGCCATGGTCGTTGAAGGCCTGCACCACCACACTGTAACTGGTGAACTCCATCAGCTCCGACAATGTAAATGAGAGCCCTCTGTCATAACCTTCTGGAACCTCTAAGATCTGGTACTCAAAAGGACTGGTTGTGTCTGTAGCACGATATCCCACATGATAGCCTCTGATGTTGCCATTCCAGGTGGACTTGGGAGGAGGCTTAGAGTAAAGTTAATCAACAAAACATTACATATGGATGGTGAATTTGTGTTGATATCATTACATTTAAGCTGATATTTCCAAAAGGCTAATTTTTTAATGACCTGCCAGGAAACACGAAACGATTTTCCGTTCTGAGATTGGACGTTCACATCAAGAGGAACTCCGGTTGGAGCTAGAATCATAGCAGAAAACAGACAAATACGGAATATCATTCGAAACAAGAAGTTTGTGATTATTTTTATTATGCGTTTAAAATATTTTAAAGAGAAATAATAATAAATTTAATAAAATGGAATGTAGTAGTAATGTATAAAAACATCAACAACAATCGAATACGATAATGTTTTATTAGAACGTATCACTTTCATTTACCTAATCTGCATTACAATTGCATTACAAATTTTTGACATTGCCTTCATACAAGTACATTACAATTTTGATATTGATCATACCTTCTCCTGCCAAGGTAATTTCGACAGTTCCTGGTGCATCACTGCGTCCAATATCGTTTTCACTAAAAACTTCAAATTTATAGGTTGTAGATGGCTGAAGTTCAGTCAGGATTACAAAAGTGTCTGTAGTTGTTACTGTTTGTCCAGGTTGAGACCCTACACACATAAGGAGTTTATTACTCCGATGTGTAACTTCAAAGCATATCTTCAGCTTGCAATAGTTCTTCGAAAGGGATAGCAATGCTTGATCTGAATTTGACATTAAAAACTTGAATAATATTTACCCTTTGTAGCAGAATATTCCACTATATACTTATTGATGCTATTTTGACCATCAAAGGGCACCTTCCATGATACTTCCACGGTTCTTTCGCTCTTCAGGACAGCCTTTACTGCAGACGGAGCATCTGGTGGACCTTTTGTGTAGTAGTAAGAAAATAACATTCATTAATGAATATTCACATAATGCCTAAGCATCACTCGGGGTAGAGAAAATCCTGTAGTGCAGTAAATTATAGGAATGGTATATACAAAATATTTTTATTACCTTGGATAGTGACTGAGATACTAGATTCCTCTTTTCCGAACTTGTTTTCCGCAATGCAGTCGTAGATAGCGCCATCTGACTTTGTTGATTTTCCAATTGTCAATTCTGATGTCATATAATTGGAATCAGTAATTTGCTTTATTACAAATCTAAAAACAAACATATAACACATTTTAGTATAGCAAACGTTTGCAGCTAGTGTCCTGCAAATGGATTGAATAATTAGTAGACAATTGCCAAATATCTTGAACTTTGTACTTTCTACAAAATGACTTATTTTACAAAAATATTGTTAATATACCCGCAAATTATTTTATGATGTTTCTAGCACAATCACTATCGGCTAAACAAACATACAATTGCGAATTTTCAGATTTTAATGGAAATATATTTATTCTGGAAATAATTACCTCGATTTTAGGTTCGCCGAAATGGTTTTCCCATTTGTCGTCCAAGATATATTTAGGGGCTCGTCGCCACTCACTATGCATTGTAACTTAATTTGTTCACCCCTGTTGACAAACTGGTCGTCGGACTTGCTTATGATCTTTGCAGCAGCTGTCAATTATATTATAATAATCACTTAAGACAGCAAATCAACATTTAATAATCGATATAATTCAAGCACTCACCTATTTGAAATTTATTTTGACACTTGTGTGACCTTTGGTTCTCCACTTGTGGGAGAACCAAGTCACATTAAATTAAATTAAATTTATGACAGTCCACCACAAATGACTGGCCACCAGAAATAAATGAATTAAAACAGTCACACACCAGTGCACTTATGACCGTGACCATTTCAAAGTCCAATGGTTAAACTCAGTGCCTTGGCACACTGGGTGGGTCATGAAAAATTAAAATTATAAAATAAAAAAACAAACGTGGTAAATAATAAATTAATTTGAAAAGAATGATGCAACCCTGATAGAAAATTAAATATATATGCATGAATGAATAAATAAATTGGAGACTGAAAAGCCTTTAAGATTCAAATTTATAACAATTCCATAACTGAAAGGGGGGTGCATAGGCAAATATAAATAAAATATTAAATAACTAACTAAATAAATTAAATTAACAGATGCTCCCTTCTAAGATCACTACACCTTTTGTGAAGGTTCATGATCTTGTCAAATAACTTGTGTTGAAGCAGCATTTTTATCGAACACTAGCTGACCCGGGCCACGCCTTGCTATGGCTTTCAGTTAAATGGCTCGGTCACACTACTTCGTGCACACAATTTTCCCTTTTCCTTTTTTCCCGGGAATTTATTAGCCCG
>JAQGBY010005439.1:0-14651 GCA_034698785.1 Mycogona germanica | reverse complement strand
TGATGATGATGATGAATTCACTGAAGTGACGGATCACAACAGGAAGATTCTGTACCTCTCCAGTGGTTAGCCACTTTGTGAGAGGCACATTAACCATATAATTAAACCAATGGCAAGAACAATATCTAAAACTAAACTTGAATAATGTAATCCAATACACCTATTCGGTTCTGCGTTTATCGGCCAAACCGCAGGGTGCGTTTTCAAAACCAATGCGCCAATTCTGCTCACGCGTCGTCCAAATTGTTTTTATTCAACCGTCGCGTCCACCAGCGATGCCGGGAGCTGAACAATCGAGGAGCAAATATGAAGACAGGCCTACGCCATCAGTTTCCGGTAAACCGATTGCCGGAGGGCTTCCAGAAAGTCTGGGCCCAGCGACCAGATAAGATTGCCCGCGATATTTCAAGACTACCAACGCGCAACGAAAATCCGCCCTAGAACCTGGCACTTAGTCAAAAAATCCAGAAGCAAAGAAAGAGGAGAAAAAAAGCCCCGAACTGGAAGAAAACATCCAATAGACTCACTCCAACCAACACAGTATACCGGGATGTCGAAACTGTCGAGCGAGATCAAATACCGAATAAAGCAAAGCCCAGACACGAGAACATCATTTTAGTTGGGTTGCGTAGTTAAATCACACAATATCATGAGGTTCCTAGCATCGCGGCTGCACCCAACGTGTAGTTTCTAGAATTCTAACATGAACTTGGTCCTTAGCTAGTCTTCTCCTTCACTGAACAAACGGATCATGTTCTACTGTATATGTCTCGCGATTGTCTTTCAAAAGAAAAAAAATCATGCCCGACTGTTGATCTTTTGACCTTCGCTTCAAGCTTAGCCAGACGCCGCGTTTGACCAATCGGGTACCAGCATTCGACACGTCATCGGAAATCTGTAATCGATTCCTTGTTTCTCAACTTTCCTTCGACATTGAATAAAATCTCCCGTATAACGAATCAAAATCCATGTACATCAACACACAAACCATTGGTACTCGAACAAATTGATATTTCAATTTTTATCAGCTTAACATTTTTTAATGAGTGAGTTTTTCAACCAATAGTTAATCAAGTAGTTCATGTAGTTGAGGCCGATGATGATTTCATTACATTCTACAGGGTCTAAAATATTTAACTAAATGCAGCTAAGTAAAAACACCAGCAAAATCTCTACGTTTTTGGTACTGCAGCCTGATTGTGTGCATTGCCTCATCACATCGATGCTTGTACGGTTTCGTTGCGCTACGGACGTCGTGTGCCAACCTACACGGGGCAACGGTTTGCAATTGCGGCCGGCTAAACATAATAATTCAGACGTCCTATTTCTATTATTTTTGGCTAAACATATGCTACAGCTTCACAAATATATTTCCATGTATTTCATTGCGTTTAGAGTTATTAGAATCGGACAACCCTCGAAAACTTATAAATGGAAAGATCATGTTTGTGACATTCGATAAAGATTTCGAGACATAATCATAATTGTATGTATTGCATAGTTTGGCGGATTGGAATTATGGAAATTATACATCTAATTTCTGACTTTCAGCCTACCGCATTGATGAATTATAATGTAATGTTTCTACATACGTAAACAGTCGGCGTAAATATGCTGTTTTAAAATTATTGATTTTTCGCTGAATAATCACGTTAGCGCGGTCTGTTCAGTCTGCTTCATGTCCGCGTTGCCCCCCCATGCATTAGAATAATTAGTTTGAAAAATAATTTAGCTCGACTAAACTGATAGCCGGGTATTTAGTCGGGAGGACTAGTCCATTGGCCGACCCGACATCAGCAGTCGCGCCACAATGTCCATATATCACATGCTACAGAGTAGATGGCTCAATCATCGGAGATTTATAATCGCCCCAATTTATAGCTCCTGGGATGCTGTAATACTTTCAGACGAGCTTTTAAACACACACATACACACGCGGACATGGCCTTTGTATACCAATATCCATATTCCTAATTAAGCTGAATCGTATTTGATGAAAACGGTGCTCCTCCTGAGTCCATGCTTGAATAAAAAAGAACTCTTCGCAACCGAATCAAAAGAAAGGTAACGCACCGTCACTTCGTATATATTTTAATGTCAATCAACCTATTTAATTTCAGTAATTTTTAGATATTTATACCAAAATAAAGTCGTTCGCATATTTTTGCCTGGCCAAATGCTAAAGACTATTCTAGTTATACACAAACTTTGAAGAGATGAACTGCAATCGGGTTAACGGCGACAAGTTCACGGACACGATGATTCCTTCCGGAACTAACTTTATTGCAATTTTTTGTAAAGTAATGAGCCGTTAACCAGATTGCAGTCCATCGATCTCTTCAAAGTTTGTGTATTACTACCGTCGGTGTCCCCAGATAATTTTTTGAACTATTCTAGTTGTTCATCGGACGCTAACCAATTACAGTGTCACAGGGAAACATCACCAGGTAGGATTTAAAAAAGACAATAACCATTTCCGAACGGCAGAACGAATATGGGTGAGGTTAATGGTTGACGGGTTCGAAATCGTTCAAACTCGTTGCCCCTTACACGTAGAGCGCCGCAAATCCAGAACTATACTAGAGATGTTCCGCAGCGTCGACAGCGCATGAGAATTGTCCTCTCTCGAGTTCCACGTTCCGAAACGCGAGGATCCGAAACAACAAAACGTTCCGCTAATGTCGCTGATATTAAAATGCGTGCCCCGAGTGTGTCTCCACCACGACTATGTGTGTACGAGAGAGGGTCTCCATTTTATGCGGTCGCGGTACACGCCATGTAATTTCTAATGGCCACGTCAAGCGTCGTCACGTCGTGTTGGTTACTTTCAAAGAGAATTTCTCACGTAGGTTGAACCGAACGTGGGGTAGGGAGGTGGAAATGTGACATAGGCGGCATAGCTTTCTAAAAAATTAAACAGCTATACGGCTATAAACAAAGTGAGAGCACGGCCGTGATGAGCGCACATAAACGCACGCACGGATGAAGGTGAGGTGGTGGGCAGATGGGTTTCGAACCCAAGTTTTAAAATGACGTCCGTCCGGTGTGGACCGCCAAATGACTTGGCATTGCATGTCTGATGTACATATCGGGCATGCAAAATTTCCTGAGCCTCCCCTCCAACAATGCCGGGAGTATTTTAATCAATTATTTCGAGGTTCCACTGGAAAAATGATCTGTGTTGGGTCTTGACAGCCTGCGCAGATCGTCTACCAACTCCTTCATGAGCATAAATTATCTGGCTACAGACAAATCCTGATTTAGCATTTGATTCTTCGTCTTTAATCCGGGGATATCTTGGACACTTTGTTTTTGTTTCCAATCAACTGTAGTCAACCGCACTACAGGCGTTACGTCCCCCTCATGGTGCTGAGGCACTGTGCGAGGGGGAACGACCAGTACCCCGGGATCAAAAAAATTTTAAGAGCCTGCGCCGGGAGTCGAACCCGGGACCGCCGAAACCACTTAATGTCCCCGATCTTATATCCTAGTTACACTGTAAGCATGCTTCAGGTTTCTCGAGTGATTTCAATTGTGCTTGAGATTGAGACAAATTGTCCTTTGAGATCGTGTCCATCGTGTGAATGATGACGTCAGTCAGTTGCACGTACACGAAGGCAGTTAAAAGAGAAAGCAAAATGCCATTCCATTTGATGAACGTTATCATATTTGTAACTGTAAAGTACAATCAGTTCATTTTTTTAATACTCCTACTGCCAATTTTAAAAATGACTATTCAGTATAGTATTCTTTTCAAAGATAGCAATAAAGCTTCATGTACAGAAAAAGTATAATTCTAGTTTTGTCTGGGTCCAAGAAAGAAACTGTTCCGTATTTCAAAGGGCTCTGCGAGCACTAGTTTGCGCACCCCTTCAATACACTGTCCTCTTCTCTACAGGTCGCACTGATGTAGACAGTACATAGATTTGAATAACCGGGGACAGCGTGGCGATTAAAGTAACGAACACACTCCCTGCGGCAACGGGGATTACACGTATCAAAACAGGGCGAGCTTCGTGTAGCACACCGAGACCAACTACACGCAATTTCTTGGCATATGTAGGGACAGTGAGGCACTGGGGGGATGGTTGAATACCAACGTGAGCAGCAAGATAACGCTGGTAGCTACGAAAACTGCGGTCGGAACTAGAGCTAGTCTGTATTCAGAATTTTCGGAACCAACGACTACACACATGTTGACGTGCATACCAAGTCGTTCAGAGGCCTAACTTCGTAAACGTTACCTACAAAAATAGATAACGCTCTTCAATTTCGGAATTCTTGGTAACTGGACAAAGTGGATAGGCATGTGAGATTTCCTTTTTTGAATGAATTGAGACACCAAAACGTCATTAAAAATGTCACATTTGAAAAGATCCTTAAAGCATAATTTACACTTGAGAAGATTTCACGTTTTGCTTCATCAAAATATCATTTTGGTTCCCCCCAAATACGTGCGCGAATTTAATATCTCATGGGGGCACATTTTCGAGATTCAATTCTGAATCTCAATCCCGGGGCATTGCACATTTATCATGGTATCTAACATTTATAACATTGGTCAGTCAATGAGATTTTTGCCAATAGAATCCAATTGTATTTCGCTATAATTTGCATTGTACATTTATCATGGTATCTAGCATTTACAATCTCGATATTTCCAAATATCGCCGAATCGATCATGAAATCGACATAATCGAGTGACTCGATCTTATCGATGCAGATTAAGAATTTACGGATATAATCAGTTAATGATAATCATTTTGTTAACGTCCAAAATAAGGTTTTCAGCAATCCTCACTACAGAAACTGATTTTCTCAGAAGTCACGGTAAATGAGTATGGAAATGTAAATCACGAAAATGTCCCTGCGTGGTCATTTCAAATCTTGTATGTCCTCGTTAGAACAAAATAAAATGTCATTTACGTGGAGTAAAACGTTAATTGCTCCTTATTATATGAGACACATTAAGTCTACAGTGAACGTATTTTAACTAACAGTTTTAGGATATATTAATTTCCAGAAGCAGTTTGTTATTTTGATTATTTTTATCCTTTAACATTCATTTGACTGACATTCAATAATATCATTCATCCTTGCATTTTATGCAGATAAGCAGCAATTGAACATGTCTTTTGCATGTAAATTGAATTATCATTTTCGAAAACAGTTTGCCAAACAAAGCAACAACGGCGCATAGTTTGCATTACTGTGCTCGATTCCACGAAAGAAAAAGAAAAAAATGGAATATATATATATTATAGATCAGCTCTTTTCAAGGATTGTAGGATACCTCCAAAGGTGTCAACTCTCACGACATCACAGCAAATGTGGGCGGTGGAAGGGGATGTGATTTTTTTCAATTTTTTATTTATGTCAGCCACGCAGCGCTCATTTTACCCCGTCACACGGTCGTAGCCAACGGCGTTGCTTTCGAGTCCCTCGACTCGACAGTGCGAGGCCTTTACTTTTAACCAAAAAATCACCCTGGGCAGCTTCAATAATGTTTTTTTTTTAATTCACTGAAGTCAATCACACTATAGGATTTTCTGTACCCCTCTTAGTGATAAGTCACTATGTGAGGGGCACATTTTCTCCAGTACTTCGGGATCGAAATAGTTGAGATGCCGAGCCGGGAATCGAACCTGGGACCGGCGAGCCACAATTAGTCGCAATACCAAATGGACTACGACGAGTCAGTTATGTTAACTCCCTTCCCTCACTCAGGACACACGAAAAATTAATATATCTTCAATTGCATATATCCATTGAAAATTATTACAAAACTCTTCAATAGACCATAATTCTGACAAGAGGACATCGCCCTCAATATTGGATCACTTAAATAGACGATTTTATTAGGGAGGAAACATGCAAATGGAAATCAAGCGCCAGTCAGCCTAATAGTTGCTAAATTGGATAACGCCGGTGCCTTACACGAAGCTCAAACGGGGGGAGCTTTACGCTACGCTCGTGTCGCGCTCATACAGGGTGACGCGAAAGTCCTGATTGCACCACGCTTTCGACGATCGCAGTTTCAGCAAGATACCAAGTAAAATTATGAAACCTGCAGTTGCCACAAAAATATTAACCACTTAGCTGCACATAAGGAAGTATCATGCTTCTGAAAAGTCTTTGACACAAGTTATTTGTACTTAGATCAGCGGGGTCTCGGGATTAAACTCGAAAAGGTTCTCCCACAGGACATTTTTCAGGGGGCTGCTGGTGACTTCCAGGCTAAGAATAAGTATATCAATTTTTAAAAATAAAATATCTGGTTCTAATTGAATTTCCAAATCTTGCTTACGCTCCGAATATCAACATTTTATCTTCAATAATATTTATCTTCACGATTGGTTTTAACAGCGTAAACTAGGTAATCTGTAATTGAGGCCGATCAAATATCGAAGAAACGCGATTTTAAAATGTATCTCCGCCCTGGACCGGAGCCCATGCTGTCCTCCACTGAAAAATGGTTTCTCCACTAGAGTGGCAGTGAGGCCAACTGACATATCAATCCCCCACCACCACCGCCACCCCATGATCCATTAGCCGCCGTCGAACTACACATATTCCACAGCGCCAGCGTTAACAACTCGCGACATCGAAAAAACAATAGGAATTTTATTATTCCTATAAATTTTTTCGCTTCATCTCGCATTCGAACGCGGCGGCCGACGTCGGCTACGTAAGCCTACCATCACCCTGAAGGAGGGGATGAGGGTGAGAGGTGACAGCCCCAAGTCGATGTGTACGTGTCACCGTTTATATTTATTAGACTTTCATGTCGAGTTTGAGAAAAATGACGTGTACCCAAATTGAAATGACGTCCGATTTGAAATTGGTCGGGACTCAGCCGAAGAGCCAAATAAATGAATATAAAAAATAAGATACATGCGGCATCAATACGATTTCAATTTCGATTTCATCACCGCCATCTTATGTAATCTGTCCGTTAAGGTTACCTACGGCTTGACGGAATTTAATGAAATTTTATCTGCAGATAGTTCCTCAAATTTGTTGTCTAGTGACGAAATTTAAGATCTCGATTTTCAATATTTCTCGCCATTGAAAATGACTGTAAAAATATCGAATTACAAAGTTTTAGTCGTTCCTGAAACAATTTAATACAATGGAGCAGCACACCCGTTGTACACAAAAGATATTTGCAAGAATCGAATTGTGTTGAATTGAACTCAGTGACAATAGCATGGCTAAAATTATTAAATTTTCTATAGCCATGTGAATCAAATTTCAACTTGCTGATTGCTCGAGCCCGCATCGGTTATCCATCGAACGTATTGCGGATGGAAAAGGCAAGAAGCTCTAAAAATGGAGAGCTTTAAACCTCTTGCCAAGACTAAGAAAGTATAGCTCACAAATTTGCTAAATTTACAATAGAGGGCGCTGTGATTTTATATAGTAATTTGATGAAACACAAAATCATATTTTTCTTTTTTAAATTGAAGATACGGGTCGGATCGACTTGAGGGTCTTCAACCCAGATCCTTTTCTGCGCAATTGCATATTGAGAGTGGCAACGATTTCATAAGAAAAACCGCTCGACTGGACGTATCCATTTCCTATGAAAGCGAATTCCTGAATACCGGACGCCAGGCCTATATTTATCCCCGAGTTCGTCTACCCGTTGTCAGTTTCAGTGTGCGAGGGAGAGAAGGGACAGTCCCCAAATATAAATTTGATATTCGTAACAGGAGGCAATTTCGGTGTCTCTCGACGAGTTGCCGCGCCAGACATGCGATTCACGTCCACGTCTTCCTGGTTTCACTGTTCGCTGGATGACAACACACACGACGCACCCACCCCGAAATCCGAACCACGGCATTGCCTTAAGGAACGACCCGACCAAGAAAAAATGTATCCGGATAGGATCCAATCCGCACTCAGAGTGGGGAGACTGGTTTGCCTCACTTTTAGAACATTGGAGGCATCTTGCTCAACTTGTCACCTACCGGCAATTTGACATTCCATTAATCGTCGCCTTCTGGCAGATTGATGCAATATATTTTTCTCTGTTAATGCTCAGGCAATTGTAAAAAGACTTTTTATCCAGTGCAAATTTCATGACGTTGCTTTACGCCGTTGGTGAGCTATCGAAGAACAGACAAGAAACTCCTATGAGAATCATCTCAATAATTTAAAATATTTTAAAAAACGCACATTCTTTGCTGATGGACTTAACTACAATATTATTTACTGTTGTAGGACACAAACATAATTGGTTAATCTTGGCATTTTTAATTCCCCTTACGCCCCTACGTTCGCCAAACCAATGCAGTCATCCTCATGTATGGCTGGTTATTCATGCTAAACATAATCCAATTACAAATATAGGATTAACTAAACCAACGTGCGCCAAACCTAGCAACATGCGTTCTGGAGTCCACACTTGAATTACGCCCAAATTGTCGCCAAATGGTGAGCAGTATGGGAAAGGGGATTTTATCCTGCCTGCAACCACCCCAAGGAGGGCGCAGTAATAATCCATTACGTCTCGTATATATTGACAAGCGACGTGAGTTTTTTCGCTCTTATGTGTTTGCAGCCTTAGATAGATATCCCAGCTAGGCACAAGCATGCATGCATGCATCAACTACGGCCTAATACAATGCACTGATAGGGCTCTAACCCCCTCCCCCTCCTACACACATATTCCTTGGTACAGAACACCAGACTTGATATTGGATTACATAGACGAAACAAGAGAGATCACAGCGAAAATCAACGTATAAACCGCGTCTTTCGTGTAGGCGTAGGAAATTTGCACTGAGGATCGTCAACAAAATGCGGACTATTCCAAGCGAAGAACCGCCAAATTGTTCACAAATAATAATATTAGTTCAATCTTTTCAAATATGAAAAATACATTCAACCATGGGAATTGTTAACTATATCCCACTTGGGCCCACTTGGTATTGCGACTGACTGTGACTGTGGCTCGGCGGTCCCGGGTTCGAATTCCGGCGCGGGCTCTCGATAATTCTTACAAGGAAAATGTACCCTTCAACAAGAAGGGTACAGAAAATATTGTAATAGTAATACACTACAATGAATCATTAAAAAAATATATTATTGAAATAATTTAATTTTAAAGTCACTGACTCAAACGAAAATAATTCCCAAAAATTCAAGGAGATAAATTTAACTGATGTCTAAAATAAAGTATCTTTCTTCGCAATTTTATCTATTCGGAATGGAAAATATTAAATTTTTCAATATTTGTCAATTCCATTGATACGCTCAAAATAACAGAATAATTTATATATATAAAATTATTTTTGATGTGATATATCCGAAGCCTAAAGTTTTTTTTAAATGAGAGCTCAAGTCTGACACAATTTTAAAATATATAGAAGCCGATTGTAGTACACGATTTTATATAATATACATATTTTCATTTTAAGATCGCTTAAATTTTTTTTAAAGAATCTTTAAAATATTTCCCAATCATATTAAGATCAAAATTCCAAACTAAACCAAACCATATACAAAAATTAACATATCACCAGTAAATGCTATCAATGGCAGAACAGCATTATTCAAAAACTAGTCGTCAAATCACTGAATCTGTCTTTTCCCAACGGCGAATGGAGTTCATCCGAACCTCCAGACACCGGCACATTAGTTCGATCTCTCTAAAGCTCCAAACAGCTTAGAATATTACATTAATAAAGTTCGAAACGCGGAAACAATATACAGTATCCAAGACGAAAAAAAATATATTGTACTACATAAAGACGCAGTGCCTAAGCTCCCGTATATCCGATGAGACGTATTAGTCAGCAAATTGGATTTGCCTTAAATTTCAAAGAGAGAACGAAAGTTGTCGCAATGTACACAGGGGCTTCGTGTTCCACGGGACCACGTTCACGTATTAAATATACAATAGATGATACAGTATGTTGCTACGTCATAGTGCCCGTACAGACGAGCCGCAGATAAGCACATTCTTGTGATGTTTTTACTTGTATAGACCGAAGCCCAAATTGATTCCTTTTTTTTGTGGCGCTAAATTTAATCTATTTTGTGGCAACAGACTTTGTTGGGAAAACTCAGCATGTAAAGGTGACTAAATATTCTGTAGCAACGATCTTAACCAACTTTATGACGTCAATATCATTAGCTTATCTATTGATGATTTTCTGAACATCGACCATCATGGCCGTTCTCCTCAATTTGTTTGCAAGAAAAGTATTGAGGTTACACAAATTTCAAAACATACATTTGAAAGAGTGGAAAAACAACTAATCTGCGACATGCTCAGCGTCTGTTAATGCCATTGACAAGTGCTTGTCTACACTTGTATTCCAAAACTTGTATTCCAAAAAAGAAATTTAGAAGACAAACTTATTGAACGCCCCTCATTTAACTTCAACGATTCACCAATTATCAGAAAAACTATCAAAGCACAGAGGCTACTTCAACGCCTATCTCTGTATCTTGAAAGCAGTTTTCATCAAATACATTCGATGCGGCAAATGACACAGCATCATTACAATGGTTGAAGAAGATCTGGAACATTTCACGAACAAGTAATTATTTCACCAGATAAATATCTCGCGAATGGGGCTTTATAAATAAATCTCGAACGACAACGACCGTCGAAAATGAAATGACGAAATCTTCAAGTGTACTCGTCTTGGTTCCACCGGCAGTCCGTGCTTCGTCATCACATTATAAACGACCATCTGATGTTCTTCCGACGAAGTTGAGAAATGTCAGATCATTTACTGGCGCGCATCAAATACAAATAGCTTTACCCGTGTAATGGTTCGACCGACTGCGTCATCATCATACGTCTTATTTAAAGCACGCATACATACACACACACAATCCCCACTCAGATAATGCATAGTACAGACTGTACAGTCGTACACAACATTTCCTTGTAGCAAAATCTTGCTTTCTCCATCTTTCAAAAAATGACGCATGCTCTTCGTACCGAAGGTGGAGTGAACCTATGAAATTCCTGCGACGGAAATCGGAACCAGGGTTCCTATTTTGAAATCGAAATGCACAATATTTGGACAAGAAAAGACGAACACGAGTTGTTGATAACTTGTCTTACAAGTGGTGTTGCGTGAAACCGGTATTGTCTACCTTGGGTAATTATAAATATTAATTTTCCACGGGATATGTGGATAAAGTAAATTTGTTGGATGTGAATCGTCATTGTGATTTCCCATGTTTTTCTAGTTTAGTTAATTAATTTTTAAATAATAGATTCTATTATTTATTGTAAGAATTCTTGTTCGTCTTATCTGGTCCGGCGCTGTCCCGGACACAACTTTCATTTTGTCTTAATGGTACTTTACTCGAATGAGATTTCGATAATTCTGTTTGACGATAAAAACATGTAGCAACCAAAAATACTTTAGTGTTTAATAGTTGATCATTTATCCACGCATCTTCTTAATTCCATGATTCTGAGAAACAATCGCCGCTTTCCATTTTAAGATTACTGTGACGACTTAGAAAGTCGTTGTTAAAAAATCGAGTCACCAAGAACAACAACCATAACTCAACAGTATATAACATGAACTTCTCCCCTAACCTGAAAATTCCCCTATGTTTCTCCCCTCCCCTAACGAACGCTCACCACAGCTCATGCCCAGAGGGAAAACGAGGGAGAAACCTTCAGGGTTATCTCTGTCATATTTAACAACGTGAAAATTACCTGCGTAGATGTGTCTAAAATTATCTTATCACTAACGGCAGAGTGCGGATGTGGAGGGCGTCTATCTGTCCTCCGTGGACCCCCCGTCCGTCATCCTCCTCATTTGAACGCTAATCGAGTGTGACCTGTAATCCGGTTCAGGGTTGTTTAAAATCACAGGTCGATCGTTACGATCGCCAATACTCACTACAACAAGAAATGAATGTAAGGTCTCCAACAGCGTTTAGACAATCACAGGTGAGCCCCCAACGCTGATGCCGATGTCCGCACATCTTCAAGACGTAGGTTGCGTCCTTTGAACTTATTCCAATTTCTGTGAAAACCCAACATCTCATTTTGTTGATTACGAAAAGTGGAAGGGTATCATAATTAGGGGATGGGGTTGTCAGGAGGACGCACATGCAAATGCACCAGCGTGTGTTCCCAGTGCCGACGTCGCTCCGGGCGTTATGCCCAGTGGTGACATTTATGAACCGCAAAATATGCCATATCGGGTTATCGCGACTTCAATTACGAGCCTATAAACAGATAATTTCTGCGGCGTGACGAATACTTGGAAATATCGTGGTTAGGGGGCTGCGAAAACGGCCCCCTTTCCTCCCCCTCCCTCCGCCAGTTCTAATGCATCGCTACTAGGGGTCGACAGTTTGGCCAACTAAGCTATTTAGCATTGGTTTTTTTGCATCTGTGATAACGGTTTTTGTTACCTAATGGAGCACGACGGAAACCAGGGTGGCGCCACCATCGTTTTTTTATATGCTCTTGGTACGAAACTGCGTAAGAACACTCTTCACACTGAAACCGAGCTAAACTCATGTTTTAGATATCGGTATAACGGAAGGAAAACATTTTTTTAAAGACCGGTAAGAGTTATACATTTTAAAAATTATTTCAGTAAAGAAATGTGCTCGTAATTTCAGGACCAACATCCATACAAATTTCGTAGAGCCACTTTTCAACAGATTCTCTGGACAGATTTTTAGACTGTCTCTTCGCACTCTGCTGGGGGGGCAAGGTCATGACCTCTGTCAAAGCCCGACATATCCAGCGTTCACCACTGTTTCATTGACTTCGACTTTAACAGTCTTCTTTTCAACTATGTTCGCGTTGTGAAATCGCATTGTCGCGCCAGAAAATAGAGAGCGATTTCTTTTTCAATACAACAATACTCCCCAACAGCGTACACTTGTGTTCGGTCGCCGTCGTCACGAATAAAGGTCATCTTGAGTTCGATATACACATATGTAGGCACTTGTAAACAGAGCTGCACATTTTAAGCCAAGATAAGGTAGCGGGGTGGTTAGGGGGGAGGGGTGACACATGGCCTAGGAACGGCGGGGTTGAAGACCTACAACGTCAAGCTCACGACCGACCTCGCTTGTATCCGATTGGGTGGTTTATTAACGTCGGCATATGCACAATGCGTTCGGATCCTATTTTTTAAAAAAATAGACCGTGCCGCCCTGGGCCAAGATAGATTCTCGTCCCCTTTCCCCATCCTCGTCTAGTTCAAATCAAACAATGTTTGTCCAAATACGTTGCTCAAAAATTCGGGAAAAAGTCCTTCGGCCAAAAATGCATTGACTTTCCTTTTATATTGATGCGAAATGACATAGTTGTAGTTCAAAAGTTCAGGGAAGTTTCTGGAGAATTTTATTAAGACGTTAAAAAAGGTCTCATACTAAAAAAAATTTCCATCATGTTCTTGAACTATTTGTTGAGGAAGTCCCAACAACGTCATCTCCTACAGATTTCAAGTAAACAGAAACAAAATTCTGAGATTGTATCGTCGTGATTTCACAATCTTCAAGCATACATACTCTTTATTTTATTCTTATACTTTATGTGGCATTTTTAGATGCTTATGACATCTTAGTGAAACAAAATCCCGTTGCACGTTAAGCAGAACTTAAACTAACAAAGTTTCTATTCTTTGGACACCTTTCAATAACTTCAATCAAGTTGAGCTCCTTAAAAATGTATAACAAACGTCTAAATTATTATTGATCGCCCACGTAGAATGCGCCCTGGGCCGGAACCCTGAGTGGGACGCTCGCATTTGCCCATTCAGAGAACCGGGCTCGCCGGAATGATCCCTACATGTTGCAATTCAATCCTGTCACCATTGTTATTCAGCGAGGGTCTTCCAGGATGCCTCAAAATTCGATTGAACCAGGGTTTATATACGATTGGACGTGAACAGCGTATAAGGAGTGCCGAAACCCGCGCGGACCCCCAACCTTCACCAAGTATATGGAATCACATATACCGGCTTCATAAACACATTTCATGTGCCGAACGGCTTTCAATCTTATACCGGGATCAACTTCTTTTTTTTTTACCCCACCCTCCTCCCCATCCCTCTCTCCACTCGTCTTGCTCAACAATGGGGCAGGCACCTTTTCGACGCAGGACGAATACGACAACGAAATGCGATATAGATCTCAAAGAGGCAAAAGAATGCCACATTTTCTGTCATTTTAATGATATCTCCTTTCGTTTGCTACCAGCATTTTTTAACGTGACAGACAGGTAACAAAAGTGTAGCGATCGATTCTTTTTCCTCCCACACACTATATCGCAAAAAGTGTGCGAATGTCGAATACTATCACTGCACAAATCCTCACGAGACCCGAACCCAAAATTCAAAACTTTTTAATAAAGTTTTTAAACAAATAACCTTTCATTCGAAAAAAAAATTGAATGATCATTCCAGCTCTGATCAAGAATTCTCTCACCGTTGTCCATTCATGTTTACTAACAAAATAAAAAATATATTTCCGAACATCTTGCAGTATTTTGAGAATCTTGTTTTCTTAAAATGAAACCACGACTTACTTTGCTAGTTTTTTACGGTCTAGCACAAGAAGCTTACATACCTACACACTTAAAAAAATGTCTCATTTTTAAGACATTTATTGTCTTTTGAGATGTGGAAAAATTAAGAGAAATA
>JAQGBY010005438.1:0-14651 GCA_034698785.1 Mycogona germanica | reverse complement strand
CGGGATAACTTTTATCTCGGATTAATCTCAGGATAGCGCTATCTTGCGTTGGTGCATCGAAACTCAGGATAAATCTAAGGATAGCGCCATCTTTATCGAGAGTTGTAAGAAAACTTTATTCGAGGATGCTATGAAGATTATCCAAAATGTCGATACCAAATCTCACTAACTCTGCACGGCCTACCAAATTGGTTCTGTTTTTCATAGTTGCGGGTGCCGAAGTGTCGTTTCGTGCCTCGAAAGTTCGAATATTTTTTTTTTTTTTACCGTGGGTACCATTCGCCGCTATCTTGGTCAATCACGCTTTCGCCTATTCCAAATGTTACCGAATACCCCAATCTGGACTCTATTGTAATTCACAGATCGTTTTTATACGCGTTCGCTCGCGATATCACATGAGCGCTGCAGCTGCGCGTGACACACACGCCAGAGAGCGTCTAGACATCGCACACGCGTTCCTGCAATTTGATGGGGCTGTTTCACAAATACACATTTGGTCAAATTGTTTTCCCCCAATGCCGTTTATTGATATTGACGTTTTTGTTCGTTCCATTTTCAATTGAAAGTAACTTGGGGAGTCGGGCTAGATTGCAATTCCGTAGTAACTTTTTCATTTTTACCGGAAACCACAGTTATGACCTGCGGTTGATTGCAAGAAAGGAAGACTTTTCCAACATGTCATTTGATTATTTATAATGATATGAAAGCATTGACATGTATGTGACGCATAAAAATGAAACTGAGCAAACAAATGTTTTTGGATTATACAGTTTATTTCAGGGGAAGCAGTTTAGCATCCCCGTATTTGTCTTTGGATTATTTGGAAATTCAACAATCGATAAAATTGTTGACAAATTTGATCCACGTACATTCGAAGGTCATCGAAAATCTGACGACACTCACGATCTGAGGACGATCATATTTTTTCCAATCAACTGTAGTCAACCGCTCTCCTTGCATTATATTACGAGGTACCCACGTTATCCCCACGAGGTGCCAATATTTTAATTGTTTTAGGGCTGTCGTTCGATTTAACCAAAACGCACATTCAAATTTTGGGGGCTGAGCTCCAAATTAAAACAGCTAGGGAACCAAGTGTGCATCAACATGCAAGCTGATTACGAAACAGAATATTACTACGTGCTCCTTCCTTCGAAATGATAAAGGAAAGGCATATACGATATCAGGCATACGTTTCCCTAACTTGCTAAAGTCTAGGTTAGGCAAAATTATCAGGTGGCCTTCCCTGGAGGGGGGCCTTTGAGGCGGAAAGGCTTAACAAATAGAATTATCGAGTGGTCGTGATTACATTGATCGTGAAACGACCTACTGATAGAGTGGTTATGCACTGTTTCTAGGCAGCCCACCATCCGTGGCCGGTGCGCGTTGCAAACGCGCTTTTCTTCTGGCAGATGCGCAGAGTGTTTAGTTTGTGTCACTTGTGTGCTACGGCTTTTTGAACGCGGATTGAGGAATTTGCGCCAGCGCTTTTTGCTATATAGTATATCTCTCCTGTCTCGACGTGGAAACGGTGTGCTTGTGTAACCCCTAGTGTGTGTTGTGTGAGTGAGTGTAATATATATAAATATACTATTGTAATACCCCTCCACCTATACTTATCACCTTTCTCTACGAAGAGAGATCTTTCGAGCAACTGCAGCGTATAGAGTGCGTGTTTCACCGCTAGAATATGGCCGCATCGTGCCCATCTTTTTCGGCTTGTTTCTTCTTGCTTGAGCGCGGACTTTTCCACTGAGAGTTTGTTCCTGTGTGCGAAATCTCACACGCACCCACCGCCACCACCGACTCGGGATCGTCCATCGGCTCGCCCCTCGCAAGCCAGCTGCTTCATCTAAAAAAGGTAAGCTTGACGGACATTTTTGCGCGAAAGGGTTTAGTTTTTATGGTTGATATATATTTTTTTGTTGAGTGTTGAGGTGGGCGTGTGTGTGTGTGTGTGTGTGAGGGAATGACGGAAATGCCCGTGCAGTTCTGCCGCCACGAAATGGGGGAATATGAGGGAAAGGGGGGGCGTATCAAAACGAAATGTGTTCATCTGGGGAGTCGCGACCGCGCCCTTTGGCAGAAAGTGAGAGAGCGAGCGGCGCCGTTCCCGTCTGTGCTGCTGTTGCTGGGCGGAAATATTTTTGCCCGCGCGCGCGCGAGAGAGTGCGGGAGTTTTTTGCGTGACCGTGGGGCGGTGATTCGGTGTCGGTCACGCGGCATGCATTCTGCGATTTTCCCCGCGCTCTCTTCGCGTGATGTAGGTACACGGCATTAACCCGTTTTGCTAATCAAATTTGGTTAACTGAAAAAATATTATCGAGTGTGGTATCACTGATACTGGCACGGACGAGTTGGATAACAAACGGTTTGATCAATTTTGGAGAGATTATGTAAAAGCGAAATTAACAGGTCTGCCCTGTCGCCGTGTATTTTTTAGTTCTTTCGTTTCTAAAACCAGCGTATGTTTTTCCACATTTTGCTCAGGGTGCGGCCGATAATCCGAGCTCGTAGAGCCGAAATGTCGGATGGCCTAGCAAAAAAGAGCTGCCAAATCGGTCATGGCAAAGCCGCAAAGGCCGAGGCCTTTATGCATAACTTCGCCTCATAGTTTAGTGAATTTATTAGACAGGCCTAGACCAACGCTGGCATGCGTAGTATGTACATGTACTTACTCGTTTATCGTTTAAATTTTTCTCGCTAAATTGGTTCCCTTAACTGATCACTGAGCGCCTAATTGTGATCACTGTGTGTGAATGTCCCTTTTCAATTTTCTTTTAAACTCTGTTCGGGCGTTTACATAGGAATTTTTTTAACGAAATTTGAATACAATTTGAGCTGTGGAGTATAGTCGACTGAGTGCAAGTTATTTCAGATCTTAATTTTTCGTATTTCTTGAGAAATCAGCCGTTGAAGTTTGAAACATTGGCATCGATAGGTTGGAAAATTCCAATATGGCTTCTCCATTTAATCAAAATGGCGCTGAACTTTCGAACACCAATCACGTGCTATCATTGATGCCAGCGACATTTTCCACACTTGATCCCAAATTATTATTCAATTAACTCCTCTGAGTACTACAATTGTATTTCACAAAATAGGAAGAAAACACATTTTCGGTATGAAGAGATTAGATATTTAAATTGTGAAACGTTTGAACTTGTATATTTTTTAAATCACGAATTGCGGCCCTATTGCCATGACGTGTTAGCACGTGACGAATCTACAACTACGTTGTTACTCCGCATAACGTATCTTAAGATTAATACAGAGGTTTTCAGAGTTTTAGAAAATATTATAAAATACTTTCGTTGCCATTTTTCTAGTTTTCCTAGTACACTGTTATTTTGGCCATATTAGTGACTTCAGGGGATAAATTGAAAATATGAAATATTGCCAAATACAGAGATAACATTAAATGTAATTACATATTTGCAGATTTAGCTTCATAACATTTTAAGAATTTCTGAATTCTTTTTGTGAATATTGTTGATTTAAAAAATAAATTAAATTTTAAGTTAAGAATTTTGAGGGGTCAACCACTGGCAATGCACCTGTTTCGTCAGATCATATTAGAAGGAAGCAAGACAACAAGACAGTGTCTGTCAAAACGTTTGGTTGTTTAACGTTATATATTGCACCTGGTAATGATTAGGTTTTGGTTTAAAATGGAACTAATTTTGTTTATAAGGGAATTTAATGTAGAGAAGGGATCGAGTGATTAAATTCTCATTGGGAAGAAGTGGGAGTTGACCTGTTTATTTGTTTCAGGGGAACAGAACGGAAATAGTAATCCAAACATGTATTAAGTTTGAATAGAATTTGCGGTAAATTGTTTTTATAAGGAGAAATAAATAACATTAAAACTATGATTGTTCTCTAATTAGAATGGCCCCCACTTTCATAACATTTGCGAAGTAAAAGAAAATAAAAAAGATGTATAAAGTTTACTTAATCTCGGACTAATTACTGAAAATCTTCCTGTCGTGACCCGTCACTTCAGTGAATTAAAAAAAAAAAAAAATGTGCGCACCACCAGGTCCACCTGGTGACAAAGAATGCAAACTCATCAAGTTCGATTTTATTTTTTACTTTCGTTCACTGCGGTGAACAGGAAATGCTTCAGTGAAAGGTTGTACAGACCCCGAACCCCGAGATTCGAATAATCGAAAGTACCTAACCATGCATTTCCACCTCGCTCGTGCTCAAACATAAATTAACAACACTTTCTACGACATACCGACATGAGTCCACAAAGGTCTAAATTACGATCTTTGCGCAAGCTGTATGTATATTCGGAAATGGTGAATTCGGGACAGCACCGAATGAAGAAGACGAACCGAGTGGCACACTCGGTTTTTAGAATAATAGTAAAATATTATTATTTAAAAAAAACGAGTTCGCCACTCGGTTGGTCGTTCATTGTGTTCTGTCCCGAATTCACCATTTCCGATTTACTATCGCACAGACGTCCTATCAAAACCATTCATTATGTTCATTATGTTGTTTATGTGTTTTTTTTTTTTTACATAATGTTCTACTTGCTACTTCATGTAGTTGAAACTATCGATTACGATTGCGATTACCATTGCGATTACCATTGCAGTGCAGAAAATGAAATTGTTGATAAAAATGCTTTTCAAGTTTTTTAACTTCAACAATTCCATAAAGTCCTACATGCCATCTAGCGGTAAACTTTTGATAAATTATATCTTTTGTGTCCCCGGGTGGAATGAAGCATGCTCAAACAACAATTTGCCATAAACACACTGTTTCTCACCTGCGTAAAAATTTGCATTTGTTTCATTATTTCTCCGGAGGTAATGTATGGTCCGTTCCCGCTTGCTACGTTTTCAGGTTATCTCCTATTTAGTTGTTCATGCATGTAATTAGCGTAGTGACCTATCTTTTACTTTCACGATTGTCAAACGCAGCCCTGGTTGAAGCTAGTTCGCTATATACCATATAATATATACAAATTAATTTATGTAAAAATGAGCAGGTGCTTTCGTCGAATGTTCGTACCTGTCAGCGTCGCTGCTTGGAGCTGCTCAGCTGAATAGTATTTAAACAAAACGAGCGAGCAAAGCACTAGCCATGCGATTTGATAATATTTTTCGTTACAGCAGGTGTTGCCGTGACGTTCGAGATATTTGGTTTGACATTGTCACCGGGGTGGCAAATTTTTGGACTTGTCGCGCGCGTATCCAGTAATAATCATATAATAATAGTATGGTAAAATAAAGTATATCACGACTGTGATCTTCGATGTGCTAACGTTGTCTGAGAATCGTGAAAATTAGTTTAGCAATGCAAAGTAGCTGAGTGTAGCAATGTGCGGTTTGCCAAGCAAAGCTTGCCTAATTGCCAGAGTTGCGTTAGACTGTTCAACTTTGTTTATGAAGAAACTGCGTTCTCGAAAGTAAAATTCGCTCAATATTTGAATAGCTTGCTTGACAAGTATGCAATTTTATTACAGCAATGCGAGAACCAAGTTCATAAAAAGGATTGAGTCCCGAAATAAATAAAACACCCCTGACTTCCCCTCTACCTCCTAGTTTACTTTACCGAAAGTGCAATACGCCATAAAAGTGTAGCCTACTCCTAAAATAAATGTGAAACATGATAAAAAAATATATTTATTTTTAGAAGTTTTGGGCAACATTTTAATATTTTTGCAGTTTGTGGTTTCCAGGCCCCCCATTTTGGTCTTTCAAATTTGATTCTCATCCTCAAATTACGTCATATGCGCATGCGCATAATCCACATTGCGCGTAATTGGGGATTGTGCGCATGTGCAGATGACGTAATTTGAGGATGATAATCTGATTTTGAAAGACCAAAATGTGGGCCCAGGGAAAAAAATTCGTAAATTTCTCGTGGCTTGTGAAACCAACCTTGGTCACCAACACTCGCATGAGTGTGGGTTGGGGGTGAGTGGGTCGGTCGCTAGCCAATAGGCGGCCTGCAAATGTGCAGATGTGATTACGTCACACGTGACGTGTTGTGTTTACATTCCCGACTTTTCTAGATGAACGTGTGATGCTCCGTCTGTGCATACAGAGACATGTGTATATTATGCCTATATCTCGTATATATACGCCCGGGTGTTTACATTTTGGTGGTGGTTTACAACGGCTGCGGCCGGGCGGGAACAGTCGACAATTTTTTTTGTACGATTGATTGGTTAGTCTGGCCCGGCCGACGTGACGATCGCGGTGGCGATGTTTTTGACGCGGCGTTCGAAAGTTTGGTAAAACTATGTTCGAAAAATCGAAAATAATCTTGACAATATTTTCTTTCGAAGATGGAGAATAACACGTCGCTGCTGTGACATTTGTCATTGAGAGAGAATATCTGGAAAACAGACTAATGCAGGCATGGGTCTTTCAAATTTGATTCTCAACATCAAATTACGTCATGCACAATTCCACTCAATCGATGGTTTTGAGGGAAAAGTGCATTTTCGTCATGAATTTGACTGAAATACCAAGTTGAGGAATCAACTTCGATTTATGGTTGCCTCCGAGTCCCCAATTTCAGTATTTGAGAATCACTAGCTGCGCCCACGAAAAAGGCACAATAATGATTAAGCTGTATCAGTTAAATACAATTGGACTGATATTTGCAAAAATGACATTCACTTACCAAGCTAAACTCAATCATAACCTATGAAACTCACAGTTCTACTACATTTATTTACAAATAATTGGAACTATTCTGGCGGATTACGACGGAGTCTGCGACTGTGCGTAGCCAGTCAATGAGATTTCTGCAATGAAAATCGAGAATCTACAATGAAAATTGTATTTCCAATTGTATTTCACTATAATTGACACTCCACAAGTTGGCCACAAGATGGCATCATGGTATCTAGCATTTATTTATGACATTCATTGTTTTTATACAAAAGCGCTTTTAAAAAGAGCCGCACAAAATCTCGATATCCCCAAAAATCGCCGAATCGATCATAAAATCGACATAATCGAGCGGCTGGATATTATCGATGCAGACGATAATCATTTTGCGAATTTACGGTCAAATTCAAAATTCGATCATCAACTTGGCGATGACGAAAATATGGTTTTCAGAAATCCTCAGTTGAGAACTTGATTTTCTAAGAAGTTGTTCCAAAGTTGATTTTGATTTTGAGAATGACCAAAATGCAGCCCCAGTTACGACTTTTGAATCTAGATTCAACGAAAGTTGCATCGAAAAAGTCAAAAGCTACCCAGTTCTTCCGCTGTGAACGCTTCAATTTTTAGTAGCGCCCTCTGGTGTAAATATAAATAAACCCCTCCCTCCCCCTGACGATTCCTGTCAGCATTTTCCCCAATAGAGAGTAGAGGAGTCATGGGGACCGGCCTTCCGTTTGACTACGACGAAACGAGGTCGCGAATATACAGAGTACACTATATATGTCTTGCGATGCAGTCCGACAAAATGTGTGATAATTCGCTATACGGACTTGTGCATGCACGCGTTCGAACTGTATAGAGGCGTCTACATGTATATTTATTTTTTTTCTTTGGTCTTTTTTTTCTTCATTTGGTGCGCATGTTTTATTCGCGTTCACCCGCGACCCCTGCGTGCGAGAATACATTTTCCGGCTCTGTGTATTTGCGACAAGGATATTTTCTATCATAGGTGCCACGGTGGTAGATTATACGATTCCGTCTGACCCTGTGCGGGCGACCGCCAAGGAGTCGTTCTCGAGGGTGGGGTCCGAACTTCACTGTAATCTTCTTGACATCTGTTCTCTCGAACTTGAAAATTAGCTTTGTGTCTTCATTGAAAATTGAGACACAGACAGACGAACAGGGTCGAGATTCCAAAATTCAAAATTCCAGCTCGTTCTCAGATTTTGTTTTTATCTTGGGATCTTTGAAATAAATCCCGTGTCACTTACACTGATTGATTCACCACAGCGACCTCACCGTAGCGAATTCGTCGAGATCATGAAATAACAAAATAAGTATTTTCGAATTTCATTTTGTTTTTATTGTCGCCACACTTGCAGCCGTCTTGAAGATTGTTGATTTTTATAAACTAGTTTAGAAATTGAGTTCCGAAAGGAAAATGTTAGTGTAGTTATTCAATTTCCATTTTAACAAAAATCCTTTTTTAAACGTAACCCTGGTAATTTTATTTGTAATTTAAATCTGATGCCGATTATGCAAAATATACATGAATTGTCTATTCTCAAATATAGTCACAAATGGTTATACAACTATAACAAATAAACTAAGTAAATATTAGTAGTTACATGCAGGCAGATACAGGTATGTCCCTTAAATCCGCCACAGCATGGGAAGAAGATCGTCTGGATCGTTAAGTGAATACTGCCCGAATTTAATCTGTTAGTTGAAGACCTCTCCATTGTATTAAAGAAAACCCCCTTATATGTCATGTTGAAGTGTCGGCATTTTGTACAATAACATTGAAAAGTGCAACGTTGTTTCTCAAATCATAGATCTATCCTTATGCATCTCTTTGACCCGTCCGTCCGTGACGACTTGATTGAGGCGCGCGGGTGGACTTTGGGGTTTCCAGTCTCGTCGAGTAGCTTGTTTGCTTTTTTCAGCATCGCCAAATAGACTTTACTCTGTTGACAGAGGTTGACAAACATTAGTGCGCACATGTGCTCTCTCTCTCCCCCGCACTCCTAGGACGAAAATGGCATCTTCACGTTCGTCTTAGGAGAAATTCATGACATGTTTCGAGATGGGGGTAGGCGGAAGTGGATAATTTTTCCACAGCACATATGAATCCCTGTGTCACTTAGAAGTTAATCAATATCCCAACAAGTTTAACATTATCCTTATGTCTGCAGCTGGGTTCTCAGTACTACCTCTATGAAGACTGGACAAATTGAAAAAATAATGTAATAAATCTAAAATAAATCCTAGAATTATTGAAACTGCTCATGGCAGCATTATGTTGGTTAACAAAACAAAACATTTAAAAAAAAATTCTATCGACTCAAGCATTTCAATTCGAAGAGATTTCCAACTAGTTGACGATGTAATAACTGGTTGAAAAGATGTCCAATAGTAATCGATAGTCCAATAGTTAACAACGACAATGTGCCTCCAATTTCAATTCGAGTTTAAAAGTGCACATGCAGTGCATTGCCCCGCTTATATACTAATGCGACTCTACTGAAGCTTGGTTTGCGATTGTACAACCCTTAAAAAACAACTCCTACATTACGGTACGGAGACCAAATCACTTTTTTGGATAAATAACGAACGGTGAAATGTCTTGAGTTTGTGGTTTATGCTCAATGGATTGATTAATTGACAAGATGCAGTCGGCAAACTGTGAGAACTATGTGCGCCACCTAGTGCTAGAAAAAGCGCAGAACCTATGCGATTAAGTGTAAAAAGTGTGTGCGACGTCACTGCCAGAATATGGTCATTCAACACCCACGCATCGCAGTTAGCCCTCTTGCAACGTCACAGTCGTTACTGAGATGCCACTCGGAAAGTTAGCAAATACCATCGTCTCGTGAGAACGAACAGTTTTTATGCTGAATAAACAGAGCGTGGTTTTCCCTCGCGAGCCGTTCTCAAGAAGCACTACAATATTGGTAATTTCTAACTTCCCCTCGCAACTTCAGGTACAGCCTCTAAAAAAAATCCAATTTTTTGTTGTTGCGCAAAACACAAGAAATTCACCGCGATCATCATCATCATCATCATCATTATTTTCGACGTGATATGATTGTTTACAACGCATCAGGCGAGATTACGAACACATGACGTGGCAAGCTGTCGCCGGACGAAAAGCTTTACGCGTTCGCCTAATTGAATCGGGGTCTCGGTTCAGTCATATTTCAAATTGAATGTGCGTGTGTGTGTGTATCTCGGATTCGCCATGTATCTGAAAATAGAATGGGGGTGGTGGTGGGGACGTGGTGATAGTTGGTGGTGGTGGTTGGCGCCCAACGCGGTTGGTAACTTCGTGTAATTAGAATTGTTTTCGGTATTCAATTTGTGTTCGTAGCTCGCGTCCGCAGTGCACACTATTTCGTTGCTTTGAATATGCATATGGACGCTGAGCTCTGTCACTAGATGGATCTCGTCCGCCAAATCCCAAGTTTCCGCTTGGAGCGCTGAGCTCGCTTAATCAGTCGTCGTCGTCATCCATGAGGGGAGGGAGGGACGGCGACGACGGGCTTGGGAACCGACACGCGCGTTTCTCTAGGCAAGCGGATATTCTAATAAATTGATCGTTGAACTTGAGCTGGCTCGGTGGCGGTTTGTGCGCCATCGCGCTCACAATGGCGCTGCTGCTGCTCCACGACGCCAGAGAAAAATATGTAGATTTTGGTCCGATTCGGGTTTTATCAATAATGGAATCGTGGCTGACGGTATATGGCGGTGGGATGATGGAGCTTACCTGATTAGTATGAACCGTATGTTTAGGTCGTAAAATAATTGGCGTTGATGTGCCGCCGGAAATGTGTGTGTTTTTAAAACGTCGAAGTATTCTATTTTTCATGAGGGATTAGTAAACGCCAAGCATAAAGTAGATATTTATCGTTGACTACTTACATATTTTTTGACAATGGTTCTTTAAGGTGCTACCTGTACTGAAATTATATGCTGTTTCTCTCTTTTCTTGTGTGTTTTTTAATACTATATATTTATATATATATATAGATATTATTAGTTTATCATACGCAATGAATGTACGCTCATTGCTCTTTTATCCTTCTATTTATGATCCTTGAACTTTGATTTTAAAATATTCGCTAATTTTTTAAAAGCAAACGAAATATTCGAGTTCCTATTAGAATTTCATATATTCGATCAGCTACAAGGCCTACGAGCTTGTTAAAAAAAATAGCGTCTATAATCGTGATGCTATATTGCATCGGACGTGCATAATTGCTCATACGAACATTCATGTATAATTACGTTTTTCTGAAACCACCTATTTCGATGTACTTAATTGTCTGCCAATGCGAAATACCAAATATTCCGCTAAGTCGTTCTTGTTGCTATGCATCTTAGATTTTTTGTGCGTCTCAAATTAAGGCTTATCTATTTTAAATAATTACTACACACATACATGCATGGGCAATATAAAATTACCTTGTAGTAATGGCCCTGTAGATGCTGAAGTAATAAAAGTCTCCCTTCAGGGGGGGTTGGTTCAGTTATGAGGCGCTGCCTCCTCCCGGGCCAATTGTAAAACCGAATCGACGAAATCCAAGATGGACGTTCTCACTGGCCGAACCCGATTAAATAATTAAACGATGAGCCATAAATTGTTAACGAATTTGATCGGCTGTTGAAGGTGGAGACCGAGCGAATGACGGGAAGCCATTAAGTAGACAGACTTCCCCATGTTGAAATTTCGTTTACCAGTTTATATGTTTTGACCGACAGATGGCGCAACAACTTTTGCGTAGTCTGGCTTGTTAACCGACACGGGCTGTAGAGGGCATAAGTCATGTGCATGCAGTGCCGATGCGATGCTTAAATTTAGGAAATTCTAACGATTTATGTGTTTCAGTTGAGTCCATATTTTCGAAATGACTCGCAATTTCAGCGTACGTCAACGTAAGAAGTATGTCTGCAACAGAGCAATCGTTTCGTTTTATCTACGGCTGTGCATGTTTTCGATGACGGGCCGCACCTTTGGTGGCTGCTCAAAGGTCTCGGGCCGCGCGATTGGCACCCATACGTTTATAATGTAGGAGTCAGTTAGTTTTTAGTCGTTGCAATAGCAATCCCATGTTTTTAGTCGTTGCAATAGCAATATGTAGACAGTAATACATTTTTTGGTTTGCGAAAACCTGTTCGACTGCGGTGTGTTGTGTGAATTGCATTTTTTTTCTTTCTTTTCTCCTTTACTCGGATGCCGGTTATCAATTGCATCGATTCTAGCAAAGAGAAAATAGAACAGTAGAAGGGGTAACCACTATGACTTAACAGAAACCAATAATGATTTTTAAAAGTTTTTTTTAAATGTATCAATACGTAATCACTTGACATAACCAAGACGCATTTAATTGTAAGGTAGAATCTGTGATTGGGAAGTTTTTTTTTAAAAATGACTTCGATGGTTTTAGGTCTGGTGAATAGTTAATATATATAATTAAATACTACCGTCCCAAAGAATCGAAATGTTATCGATGCTTGCCACGTAGCAAATTTGAATTTTCGTACATGGTCAGTTGTTTCGCCCACGAATATTCAAATGCTTGGTGCGCTCTACTCTGTGGACGTCTTTGGATTCTAGTGAACTGCCAACACTCGAAAACGAGTTAACGCAGAAATTTATTTACTGGCAGGGGTCGGTTGGTTGTCTGTGGCTGTTCGATTTTTTTGTTGTTGCCGTTCGACGACGAGGTTCTCTTATTCACTGGCGCGTTTGGAAACGCTGTACAATTCCATTTTTCCCTACAGCTGCACGGCAGATTAGTTTGTATGTTTCGTTTTTTATGCGTTTGTTACTGTTGTGTTTGTTTAGTTGTCTCTGTACATTATTTTCATTCCCCCCTCCTCTCCTCTGATCCCGGGGCAACTGTGTTGCGATTAGTCCGCTGACGATAACGCAGTGCTGCCAACTATTCGGATATACTGTACGAGGCGAGCAAAGGATATTTGTTATCGCGCACCTCCTGATCTGAAATTTGGAGAAATTTCCTAGGCGGGGCTCCAAACCCAAGACCATTAAGAAAGACCCCAACCCGTTACCTTAACCATTCAGCCACATACGATGGTGAAGGGGGAATTTTTTCGGTTACAATTGCACCTTACAGCAGCACCTTTCGGGTACAATTGTTTTTAGCACGCAGTGTCCGAGCCGTTGGAGCCGTGATATGCACAACGAAGAAAACGATTATGGAAAACGGCCAGAGCTAGAATAGTGATACGTATTTTCAGTCTTCTCCGTGTTAAGATCCGCGGCAAATAAGAACGTGACCCACTATCATTCTTCATTGGGGGCATGCCAAGCAGGCAATACTCTGTATTCCTTGCGCATCAACACCTGGAGCGTGCGATTCGTCTTGAGTAAAAATTACCAATTGGCGAATTTTTGCAACATCTGCCCGAAACTGGATTCGAACGGAGAGCTTTTTTTTGCTTCTGGTCGGTTGAATGCCAATTTAATTATGAGTTGTCTATACTTTGAGTTGTAAAAGTTGTTGACTTGACTTCTCAGTTCACTTTACCAAAAATGACAACAGCGGGCAGATAGGGAGGCTAGTGATTACGGAATATTCAAGATAAACGACCCCAACGCGACAATGCGCAAATATAATAAATTAAAAGTAAATCTGGACGAGAACAAAATCAGTGACGAGATCGTAAAAGAAAAATCAGAAAACAAATAATTCGATCAAATAATTTTATATGCGAGCTCCGATTAATTACGATATTACGAATCCAGGAACCCCGTTAAAGATCCCTACCTAGGCAGCTTATACAAAGCCGTGTCTCACGGCTCCATTCAGAAAGAAGGCGTGTATATGAATTTCTCTCGGCCGAAAAATTCCAGAGGTCTCGGTCGTGAATCGAACCCGCGTCACGGGCGCAGATCACTTCTAGGCATTACACAAGAGCCCCGCAAACTGTCTGCGTGTTGATAAAAATTAACCATTGCGTACCATTGTTTGCCTTCCACTTGACGGCGGCCTATCCTGGGTTTCGTTGTTGTTTTTTAGGGTATGTGCAGCGTTTTTTTTTTGCAATTAGCAAAACAGGAAACGTGTTGGAAAAGTTCGCAACGCGGGCGCCACGCTCTGTGAATTTCAAACGGACACCACCACTGTCTGCATCACGCCCGCCACCAGCGCATTGTTCTGTTAGCTATTGCAGTATCTTTCTGACTTGCTAGTTTTGTGCCGTACCTGTTTATGGTGGGGTACACTTGCAAACTCGTATGATGGCGCCCTTTGGCGGCAATAGCAAGGTCAAATATTTTTTGCCAATAATTTTGTCATTGCATTCGCTTTTTCGAGTTTGCCTCGTTCATTGACAAACACACATCTGTTAATGCCCTGTCAGCACATTGTCGTATTTGTTTGAATCATTAATTGTTTTTTTTTTAATTTCCGAAAATGTACATCACGAATTTTTTTATTCAATGATTCATCTAGTGATACGCGGTATTATTCGAAACTATCGATAGTTCAGTAATGATTTTTTTTGTGGCATTCGCGCATCGCGCTATGTAAACGCATGGTTTTGGTAACCCTAAGTCCAAAGTCATATTTGCTTTTATGACACAATCAGCCACACTCCCTCCTGTTGACACAACTACAACCTCATCATTCAAGTGTTTTAGCATAGACTCTGATATTTTTTCAAAATCAATTTAAAAAAATGAGTAGACCAGCATAATGATCTGAAATGAGTTGCGATGACCTAATTATTTTGTAAATTTCATGGCGCTGCGTTATGCCGTTGGTGAGCTCTCACTTTTTCACTAACTCAATTTTTGGTTTTACAACAAAACTGAAAATTTCATTTCTATGTAAATTTTCTTTATTGGACGATTTTTGTCTTATCAATTTTTCTGAATTCGAATTTTCCCCGCCCATTTAAATTGCACGAGTACTCTACATGGGTCGTGGAGGTATATTTTGCCAAAATGAATTCGTATTTCGAAAATATTCCGAAATCTAG
>JAQGBY010005437.1:0-14651 GCA_034698785.1 Mycogona germanica | reverse complement strand
GCAACAGCAGGGCGGGCCGCACCCTCCCGGCACCCCGCAATCTATGCACCCGGGGGCAACCCCCTCCTCCATGGCTCCCGCCAATCAACAGCAGCATTACCACCCTTCGCCCATCGTGGCCCACGCTGGCGGCGGGCACGGTGGGCCACATGGCGGCGGGCCGCAGGGCCACCCGCAGCACCCCCCGCAACAGCAGACCTTCCAGGGGGGCCAGCCACCCGTCATGCTCATCCATCAGCAGGGCGGCCACGGCAACCCCTCGCAGATGAATTCGCACACGCTGCAGGGCCACCACCTGCACGGCCCGACCGGCCAGGTCACCCACCTGGTGCCTCATGGCTCCACCATGGCCGTTCCCCTTATTCCCGCCACCTCGGCGGCGGGGCCCATGCCCGGTCACCACCAGCAGCTGTTCATTCAGCATCCGGGTGGCCGGCCCGGGCCCATGTCCGGCCGCATGACCCTGATGCCTTCGCAAAGCTATTCCATGTAGATTCGATGCCCACCTCCCTCGCTCTACAAGCCCACCAGCCACTCCCGTGCGCTCCCTAACACCACCACCACCGCCACCACTTCTCCTTCCCTCACATCGTGCGACCTGCGCGACACCTAGGCAACCGCCACTCCAACCTTCTGCCTCTCCTCCCAGCACACTTAATAGAAATCTCTTTATTTCGACGATTCCACCGACGGGGTGCAGAGAACGCGCGCAAACCGGAGCGATGATCCGGGGGTCTGTTGTATTTTTTTCCTTTTTCACCAACCGTGGGTGCAAACGGCACGAAGACTGGTGAAATTCGTTTCCGGACGGCCCTTGGGCGTGTGACTGTGAACGTGACTCGGCGCGGGCGCGCGCCCTCCCGTGGTCGGCGGCGGAACCACGTCGGCCCGAAAGAAGCCGGGCAACAAGACCTGCCGACCGCCGGAGGGGAAAGCAGCAGCATCCCAGGTTTGCCGATGATCACGGAACGTTTGCAGAAATGCGTGGATGGAGGTTATGATCGCGTGTGTGGGTAGGAGAGGGTGATTTTTTTGTTTTTTGTTGTAATCGCCCCGCCGGTGGAACGCTCGGTAGATTCGCCGCGGTTAGGATTTGGCGCTGCGTTCTCCCACACTCCCCCGCCCCCCTTTCCCCCCTCCCTCGATCCCCTGTCTACCTACTTTCCTATTCAAAAACAAAGCCGTTTTTTTACATCGCGCTGCTGCTGCTGCTGCTGTTGAGGAGGATGATGAGGATGTCACAGATGACATCGTCAACCAAACCCCACTGAACCCCCGCCGTCTCCGCGAATCTGTTGTACAGCCGGACTCTTTTTTGCAGCGAGTGGGCCCTTGCGCATGAGTCGAGTGGGGGTTCCCCCCCACCCCTGACCGGTCGTCCTGCCACCACGACTGAGAGAACGAGAGATTAGAAGATCGATTTGTAAAGAGAAAAGAAATGGAAGTCTCGGGTGTCGCGTCGCTATTACAATCATGCACGACCGACCCGATATTTATTTGGTTTTTTCCCACCCCCACCACCTCGCCCTAAACGCCAAGCGATATGATTCCACAAAAACCACCCCCGCCGCCCCTCTCGCGAAAATGGGTGACGTAGCGATGAAGAATGAAGAATGAACGAAGAAAGAAGTAAGAGAGAAAGATGTCACACAACTCATTGAAAAAAAAGACGAAAGGTTAATTGGACTCGAGAGACTTTGAAAACAACAGGGTGATGACGTTATATACGATTTGAGTCATTTTTTGAACCTTAGGTGGGACACTATTTTGAAACTGCTGACTGTTCTGTGGTGGTGTGTTGTGCACCCAGATGGAGAAAGTCAAGTGTCGTCACGTCTCCCCATTTCCCATTATTCCCAATATACAAAATTGTCTCCGCTTTTTCGCTTCATAAGCCGGATCGGCGGTTAGAGTTTTTAATTTTGTTAATTTTTTATAGAAATTATCGATATTACAAAAATGCTTCCCTCGTTTTTGGTGGGACGATTCAGTTTTGTTCAGGTTGTCTCTTCTGTGTACCGCCGTGCAGCCCAGTGAGCCTGGTCCCAAATACGAACTCTTTTGTGGGAAACAAATTCTAGTTCATGGTTTTACAAATCGTGTTGCTTTTTTTTCTTCCCCGCTTCCCCTAGATTTTCCTTCCTACACACACGGGCCGTCCTCTGCTGGTTTTTTTTTTAAAATCCAGTCTAGTTCTTAAAGAAAATTATCTTTTGTCGAACCCGGAAGTAGGAATTCGATTATGGTTTATGAATTTCAAGACTGCTTGATCCCTTCGGATCGATTTAACGTGGTTGGGAATTAATTGTTACAAATTAAGATTTTCTCGTCCAGCCTTAATTTAGACATTATCCTGTTAAGAATTTTTCTTTCACTTTGGATAACCACTTTGTGAAAAGTGTCCCTTGTTCCATTTTTTTTGCAACAGTATGAGCACTTATTTAAAACATTTTTGTAAACAAGTTCGTATGACTTTTTCAACAAAAAAAAATCTCACAAGAATTTGACACTTTCGCAAGAAACACAATCAACGAGTATTTGTAACCTCAGAATTCGTAAATTTAAAGTTAAAGCCGTCGTTTTGAGTCCTGAAAAAAAGGTTGCTTTTGAAACCCCACAAAACGATGTACGCGACTTTTTTTTAAATACTTGAAGTGTCGCCAGATTCCGCACGAATTTTTGTCAAACTGCACTTGAGCAAGCTTTTCTAAACAAACGATGACTTATTTTCTAGATTTCGACGAGATGACGTGGAATGTGCTGCGCTCTCGCTAGGGGCGTAGTCATCGTTTGGGGAAAAAATACCGGTGATTGCAATTTCATATCGATTGTTACTAATACTGTAGGAAATCAAATACTCCTAAAGAAAAACCCCGACGAATCTTCGGCACCCTGTAATTGGCTGATTTGGTGACGTTTCGCAACTTCGAAATCGAAACGTCACCAAATCAGCCAATCACAGGGCGACGAAGATTTTTCTTCGCGCCGAAGATTCGTTGGGAAACCAAACCCAGGCCCTTTTTTAATGGATCGTATTTTTGTCGATTTCTGTTTTCCGGTTCCTGAAACTTGATTTTTGTTTTTGGAGTTGTTGCTGACTGGGCTCTATGGTGCTGTCACTGGAAGAGATGCTGATAATCAAATAAAAAAAAAATTCCTTGATACCTTTTCCCCTGTTTTTGAGCGAGATTTGTTGGCGCTCTAGCCGACTAGGATCCGTTTAGTCGAATAAATTTGGGACTTCGTGAGAGGGGCGCGGAGGTCGCAATGTTTGGCTTAATTTGTCTGATGTTGCCTGCAGTCCGACAAGTTTTCCGCTAGCCGAATTTGTTTTTTTTTTTTTTTTTTTTGTTTGACAGAAAACATTTATTGGTTGGTTGTACACTAAATTTCATTTCAAAATTGTATAGTAGAAATTTCTTTTAAAACCAGAATAAAAGAGTATGTCATTTTCAATATATGTGTTGCTGTGAATTTTTTGTTAAATGTTTCGTCTTCGTCTAAGCGTTTTTACGGACTCCATACTTTTGAAGTTGCGCAGTTTGCTGTTTGTGGCGCTGCGATCGTTAAGCGGCGTTTGTGGACAAAGCTAATAGGATTGTGACGTCATGTCATTTTTTTTGTTTACTGTCATGGCGGCCGTCGAAGTTCGAGGAGGGGAATTTCCTGATTATATTTGCGTTATTTTCGCCAGTGCAGAGCTGAACAAGCTTTTGTGTGTTAGAAACAGTGATCGTGATTCTTGGTGGTTACCCCACGCCCCACAGGAGAGCGGTCGCTCTTGGAAAGACACTATTTTGCAGCTCGCCGTCCTTCACAAAAAAGTAGGTCTACTTGGGCACAACTTGTCTACGGGCCCATAGTCGAATGTCTTAACCAATTGTGTGGATTTGTGTCAATTGATTTTAACTGCGCTTGGCGCCGGCAACTAAATGGAAAGAAAATCTGGCTTTGGCTATAATTTTACTTTTTCTTGACAAGATGTTGGTCGTGTTGCGGTAGTTTGAATTATAACCATTTCATATTCACTTGTGAAAAAGGTCAGGAGTTTTTGATTCACTGTAAAAATGGATTTGATTTTCAACGTGCATTTCCCCCCACACATACAGAATGTTGAATTGATTTCGAAAGACGTTCGTCTGCAGATGATGAGCCAGAGGCGGTATCTGATACCCTCCAACAAAAATGCCGCCACTGTCTCGACATTTCTGGTGGAGGCTAACCCGAATTGCGATGGAGAAGAGGTTGGTAAATTACTAGACGTAACTAAAACTTCAACTTCTGTAAAAACGCATTGACGCGGAAGTCATATATTTCGAAACTACTTTTATTTTTCGGGATGTACGTCGAAAAGAACGAGGCAAAATTGAATGTCTCGTTTCAGATTGTGGCGCATGATAAACTTTCAAAGTGGGTTTCGATGGACGACGTTATCATCCTGATGACGGACGGACCAGGACTGCTCGGACCCGAGCCGCTTAAATTATTCAACAAAATGAGAACCGGTGCGTTAGTTGGTTTCTAAATTATAACCGATGCACTGTCAAAAATTCGCTAACGTATCCAACTCACTCATTCCAGATATTTGTTCGCTGCGCCGGAGTGAAGTCCAGGCGACGATGATTGCTTTCAGTAAACGAATGCACAATTTTTTTGAAGTTTCGGTGGTCTGGCGTAATACATTTTCACGTTTAGCTACTTCAAAGCTAATGGGTCGAGTTTAATCATTGTATGGATGCATCGCAGGGTCACGAGTTAAACCCCGGACCGAAGCACCTCAAGTATGCTTACACAACCTTCTAATTGTAGATCATTTAGTTATTATTTTGTATCATTTCAGGTATGATGACTCCAACTATCGAGGAGATCATTCCAGAGGAGAAATTAATTAGCGCTGTCGACGATGGAACCGATTCTCCAGTTCAACAAGGGATGGCTCTTATTAAGTCGGCCGGTTATCACCAAAGAGGTACTAAAAAATATTTTATTTGTGGTGATTTTGGTTAACCTTCCAAAGCCAAATTTACAGTTCCAATGTTCGGCCATAATTGGGGAAGAAAAACATTATTATCTTGACCATTCAATGACAAAACTAAATTTAATTCGAAGTTTATTTTGTTGAAATTATACAGTATTAATTCGTTTTATTGGGCACGAATAAGTCTACCTTTGACCAGAAAAATTGAAAAGCGAAGATTTGTGTGTGATCAACGTGATTTACGGTCGAACATGTTTTTGAACAAATTTACATCTATTTCAGAACAGCTGAAATTGTATTCAGCATTTGTGATCAAAGTTTATCCGCGCACTCACATGAACAAAAGCACATTCCGGCAGGTCTTCACCCAAATGGGCCTGCATGCGGACATGGCTGAGGCGCTTTTCAGGTAGAAATATTTCGACAAGCTAGTTCGAGTTTCGCACAATTCGGAGTTTGCAGGATCTTTTGTGGAAAAGGTTGAATTATTTGCATTCATTTTTCCCCCCGGTCATTTTAAACATATAAAAAGTACGACTCATTAGTCGTACTTTTGTCTAGCCCAGTCGGTATTTCGACTGACTGGCTCGGCGGTTCCGGGTTCGATTCCCGACGCAGGCTCTCGAAAATTTCGATCACGGGGTACTGGACGTGCCCCTCGCATAGTGCCTGAGCACCATGAGGGGTACAGAACGCCTGTAGTGCGGTTGACTATAGTTGATTGTGGGGGGGGGGGGAAATGGGATTTTCATGTTTTCTACCACTATTGACCATCTCCATTTATCACATAAGATATTCGTTTATTTGAAACTAATTCTTTAAAGCCTATCGGGGCCCAAAATTAGGGTCCCTCAAATAGTGTAAATATCACAATATGCTTTTTTTTTAAATACTAAATTACGTTTTTTCATTGAACTGCTTGTACTCGAGTGACTAGATGTTGTATCTGTGACAGCACCGGACGGAACACAAAGTGCCAATTTTTATTTTTTCAAAATTAAAATAGTGTTCGGGACAACTCCGAAACGAAACTACCAAACTATCAAACGATCATTTGTATAAGTTTTTCCCCTCGAATTTTTCGGTATGTTCATCTTCCTTCGGGCTCTTGTCAATTAAAGAGCAACCAAGATGTCCCATTCCGTACCAGTAGTCATTCGGCTTATCGACGGGCATGAATGTGCGAGCTTGGTTGGCTTCTTCTTAATTTTAACAAACATTATTTGCTCATTAGTGATTTTTCTTATTCGTATTGTATTCAGCTTTTCATTATTCGTATCATTCGTATGTTCACTCTATTCGTATTTTCAACTATTTCAATTTGTGTATTTTTTGAAAATCCCGATAGATTCGTATAGTATAACGGAAGATTACAATTTCTAACCACACGGCTTTGTTTGGTTATCTCAGAGCCTTCGACCATCGTCGTCACAATTTCCTCAACTTCAGGGACGTTCTAATGGGTCTTGCCGCCATGGACCTGTCCACGGCCCACGGAGGCGTCACTGCCGAACTACGCTGCAAATACATATTCCGCTACTACGACGAGGACAATGACGGAAAAATAGACTTTCACCAATTCAGGTATATAGTCGTAAAAAATTCTTTAACTTTTGTGTGACATTATTGCAGGATCTTCGATTGATTCCGATAATCAATTTTCAAATATTAACAAATATTATTTCTTTTTATTCTGTATTTAGCTACCTATTTATACTGGATATTTTAAACATATTAATTTCTTATGAAATTGTTCTTATTTATAACACCTCTACACCGTTTAGAGTTTCTTTAGAGTTTGTTAAATTCGATAAACGTTGTTGGTGAGGGCACTATTATATTTCCCCTTATGTTGACGTATGCGTTGTCCTAGAGTGGTATATGATCACCTCATTGACCCTTATGGATTGTTGTCAAATGCTGCAATTTTAAAATCAAAATTTGGATTCAGTTGACTGCTGAATTGCCCCGTCGACCCACAGTTGATCGTTATACCGACTGGGCTACAACAAGTCTACTGTAATTAATCTTTTCTAGTTTAAATATTGAAAAAGTTACAACCAGTACCTTTCTTATGTTGTTTCAGCAAAATGGTAGGCAATATTCATTCTCTGAAGGAGATTTTCGATTTGAGTCCCGAAGAAACTAAAGAAAAGGCCACAACTGAATACAGGTAACTATTATTAATGTGCCCCTCACATAGTGCCTAAGCATCAAGAGGGGTACAGAAAATCCTATAGTTATTCAGTGAATTAAAAAAAAATTATTATTTATTTGCAGTCTTCGAACACATTGATTGAGAATGAGCAACTGCAATTATTTGTACCATCTTCACCGCTATCTACTTTAGATATAATTTATATTTCAATATTTCAAAAGTTTATGCACGTAAAAAATTCGCCGAACCAAACGAGAAACCGATGAACGAGATTGTGATTCATTTCACAAAATGATAAAGTCACGTTAGTAGATGAAAACAAAACGTGATAATGGACGTGTTAATGTTGCCGTTTCATTCACCGTCCTGTGATTTGTTTTTACATGTTGTTTTAACTCCCATGATTACGACCACGGCTCCGATATATCAGTTACTTTTATAAAAATAATATGCTCGTGAAGCTGTAACGCCTTGTCGCAGTTCAGTTGTTTGAGATACATAATTTATGGTAAGATAGTCCCGGGTTCGACTTCCGGGGCGAGCTCTCGTGAATTCGTTCCCGGAGAAACTTTGTTTATCGACGGCATTGTTGCCGATCCTCGATTGGAGTCCCTTAATCTATTTATATTCAATATATTTTGTTATTACAACCATCGTCTTCTACTCTACTATTTTGGAAAGAAAAAAAGTATTTTGGGTGAAATATAATTTTTTACAGACTATTTGGGAAAACTCCCAATGAAGATCTCTCTTTAACCGAGTTTCTATCAGTTGTTGGGCAACTTCAGTTTCGAGGAACGTCATCTCTGTTGAGAATGAAGTCAGCTTTGGAGACGTTTGTGAAGGCCACTGGGTAATTTTTTATTCTCGATTAGTTGTCAATTTACTTATAAGTATATATCTGTCTGTATTTACCTGCACTAATACAAATTGCCTACACATATTACTGAATTCTCTCCTCGCTAGGGTGACCGTTCCCTTAGCCGCCGACAGGCAGATGTTGAAACGACGTCGACTGGAAAACGGTTCTACCGATATCTCGACTGAGTCCATCCGCTGCAGCCAAACTATGGGAGATTGTGACGGTGAACACCTGACGATAATTTATAGTTTCGTCCCTGCCTGTCACATTGCTCTGGCTCATCATTTGTCCGGCTTTTGCTTTTTTCCGTTCATGACCAGACGTATTTCCCACCCATGCCCTCAGTCCCTCCACCACGGACTCGAAACTGGAGCGGTCCTACACTCTGGCGACGCACGCTGTAACAGTGAAGCGGACGGGCACGTTGGCTGACGTCAGTTCATTGTGGGATCTCGAAGGTGTCAAGTGGTGACCTGTGTGCGATTTGAAATTTCCGAGACACTCGGGTGATACACTATAAGTTGTGATGAAACTTGAACATCTGGCTCGTAATCGTTAATCGTTTCGAAACTCATCCAGATCGTTTTATTTTTTATTTCTGAAGTCCCGAAGTTCTTATTTAATGAGATAATTTGGCGAGGACTGCGAATTAAGAGGTTCCTAGTCACGTTTTTGCAGACCAATTGTCAGACAAGCCAGTTCGCAATACAGTGTATCGTCTGTAGCTGATAACGTCGTGACATTAAAATTAATATTGATTTACCCTAGATACGCCTGCCATAAGAAGTCCCGCCTTGCAAGTTGCCGAAAAGATGCGCTTTGATCGACTATTGTCAATGAACTCCTTCAACAATGTGAGATTTTATATCCTTGTTATTTGTTATTAATTGCTTATCGATATTTGGGGCAATTATATAAGGGACAAGGGTGGTGAGGTGACGTTCGATGGGAAAGAGCAGTTGGAGTCGATGTTCTTTTCGGGTGGAAATGAGCGGAAGCTTGATGTCCGTGACGGCCTTAGTGATGCAAAAGTTGATAGATTCAGCAATCATTTCAACCTGCAACTCACGACAGATTGTATTTTTTATTTCTCGCAAATTTAACAATCTTTTATCGAATTATATAATGAGTTTTTTTTCTTTTTTTGATGTAGCAATCGGTCCATCACCTTATGCTGAAAGCTCTCGAGTACTTCCAGAGCGAGATCGTTGCTTCGGTCAACGTCGAGGCCAAGCCGGCTTTCTGTTGGGGCAACAGCAGCATGAGTCAGATGGCGCAGTGTTTGAAGAACCTTTGTCGACAGGCCACTGACATTATGAAACGGGAGAGCCGTCTGCTCAGGTTGCCTCCTCCAGTTTACATTCTTGGTACGCTTGCTTGTTGTAGTCGTGTACAGTGTTCGGATGACTGCAATAATAATTTAATCATGTATATTTAAATTTGAACTAAAAGGAATAATTTATGGTGACCGGTTGTCCTATAGGTGAAATTTGAAGACTTGACAATCATGAGTTTCTAAAGTTTCTACTTCCTTTTTTCCCCAAAATAATTTTTTATAGTTTTCAACTCTCCATTGCCTGTTTAAGATTTAACATCATTAATCCAATTTGTGAGGTCGTTACGATGATTCCATTAACAGATTTGAAATTAACTAAATAAAATGAACATCCTGAGAATTATGAATATTTAAACTTGACGAGAATTCTTTGATAATTTATTTCGCTTTTCGTAGGTGATTTACATGGAAACTATCCCGACCTGGTCTGCTTCGAAAAGGTTCTATGGCGGATGGGAACCCTACTTACCCCCGCTCGATTCCTCTTTTTGGGTGATTACGTGGATCGAGGAGAGTTTGGAGTTGAGGTAAACAAGAAAATATATTTTGTACCAGGCGCCAAAAATTGAAAATTGAGTCGACCACTCGTAAAAGTTATTTGACCTCTTTATAACGATAACATTTTGATGTATTGTTTGTTGATTTATTATTTTCTGATACAAATTTAAATCATGATTAATTATACCGTTCAAAATACTTCTGATATGATTGTTGATGCGTTATTAGGTAGTGGCGTACCTGTTATCCCAAAAGATCCTGGCGCCTGATAATGTTTTCTTGTTGAGAGGCAACCACGAAGTCAGGAGTGTACAAAATCATTTCACCTTTCACAAGTGAGTCTCATCGTTTTCGTTGATTACAAGTTCAGTAAAATTTCGTTGGTAACGACTAAATCGCCTCTATCCTTGACAACGCTGATTCCTTGGGCCTATTGTTATTACCCAAGTGTATGTTTACTTAATGGTTTTCTCAAAACTGGTACGAAAACTTACATTATTCTGTTTATTGTAGGGAATGTCTCACTAAGTTTGGCAACAAATGTGGCGAGGAAGTGTGGGAAGCGATCAACGCTTGTTTCGATGTCATGCCCTTGGCTGCAATTGTTGACGAAAAGGTAAATTTGGTAACTTTTAATAATAATTATTTTCTGTCTTGTATTTTTGGTTAGGATCATCAACTGTACACAATTGTTTATTTTTGCTAGATTTTCTGCGTCCACGGCGGCATCTTTCCCACCAACTTGAGCGATGGTTTGGTGTCTTCTATCAATTCAGTTCCCGTGCCTCTTGCGGATCCCGAGAACGAAAGCACCTTGGCCTGGGAATTACTCTGGAATGATCCGGTTCGGTCAGAACATTTTATATTATTCTCACGTTATGTCAGTGTATAATTATTACCCGATACAAAAAATGCACCCCCTTTAACAAATTTCGTCTCAATTATTATGAAAATTTTATTTGTTGTTCCTTTCGCTTTCTTTGGTGCCATGTTTCTTTGCTAAAGTCATGTGAAATGAAAATATAATATATTGTTTTAATTAACTTTCCGTTGAGCTTAGTTTATTGCATCACGTACACTTAGCGTTGTTGTTTATCAGGAATGATTATTGTTGTCAAACTTTTAATTTCTTTTTAGACCTGAGGATATGCAGCCTAACGTCATGTGGCATCTTGGCTTCAGCAACAACGTCCGCCGCAACACCGGACACATTTTCACCCGCGCGGCGCTGGAGAATTTCCTGACCAGGAACAAACTGACCCACGTTGTGCGCGCACACGAGGTCCAGCAGGCCGGTTTCCAGGTGAGAGGTGTTCGCAGAATGTTTCGCTAAACCGTCTTCTTTCTTTCAGACGCTTGATGCAGTTCTCGCTATTTCTGGGGTGGTGAATCAGTTCACTGTTGAGTATCAGACTGGCAACAGCCACCTCTGTTGAAATTGTTCGTGAGCTAAACCAATCTGATTAAACACTTATACCTATTTCATAAATGCTTACTATATTGGAATTGTGTATATTTCATTCTCGGCTATTTGCGATTATATTGTCTGTTCTATGTATCCACGTTTGGTGGCTTGGCGCGTAACTAGTTAGTGACTGTCTCCTTGCAAAGACTCAATAGAATGCCCCTCGTCTCTTCATGTACAGCTTCAGCAAGATGGTCGGCTGCTCAGCGTGTTCTCGTCGTCTGGCTACTGTGGTGGATCCAACGAGGCTGCCTGCGTCTTGGTGGACAGGGGACGTCTGCGAACCATCTGTCTGGATACTCGGGTGACTTAGTGTACGCCGCCACAATTTCTACATAGTACAGAGCACAGTATCCTTGTGCTTGGTTACAGCACCAAACAGTATTGCAGAAATGGTCTGCATATTTGCGTACTCCCTCCCAGTGGTGTTTTTGTCAACAAAGACGAACAGGAGGGTCGGAAGTCAGGGTGTCCCAAAAGTCTCCATACATAGAGGACATTATTTCCCTAGGTATGGGAGCATTTGGGATGCCAGTGATTTTTAAATTGTAAAGCTTTTTTCGTGATTACTTCTCGCGTCGCAAATGACTCGCTGTGGATTATATTTTCATAATGTAAAAAAGTCTTTTGGGTACCTGGGACGAGAGGAGGATTTAACTTTGGGTAGCTAGTTTTCAAAATTGATGTTTTTAAACGAGTCATATTTGAAATTACATAAGTAAAAGGTCCTCGAAACATGTCTTCTACAAGTTCTTTAAGTCGCAATGATGTATGTTTTATTATGATGAATACTAGGGACAGAATGCCCCAACCGCGCAGCAAAATCTCAGGGGGTCTCGGTGTAATGGTTAGCGTGTCGAGCTGTTATTCCGGTGATCGCGGGTTCGATTCCCGACCGAGACCTCTGGAATTTTTTGGACGAGAGAAATTCCTACGCTCGCGCCATCCTTCGGAATGGAAGTAAAGCCGTGGGAGCCGTGCCTGTACGATGTCAGGTACACGTTAAAGATCCCTACCTAGGTGCTTATACTAAGCCTGGGCAAGGCAAAATTACCAGGTTGCTCACTGGGGGGGTTTTAGGGCGAACACGCTGGTGGAACTTTGACAAACTCCAGTTGTGACACTGTATTAAAATGAATTAAATAGATACCTATTAATGGAAACGAATAAAATATGTATCTATATATTGTATTAAACCGAATAAAATTATAAATATTTTTAACAGACAAAAGGAAAATCGTCCAAAAACATACGATAAAAATGTCGCTTCGACCTCATGACAACATGATGAATTCACTTCATCTTCATCGCCAAACTTCATAAATGTATCGGCCGACGCGGGCAACGCCATCTATATCAAATAAAGGCCTATGCTCTCGCCGGTCGAATAAACAAATAAAATGGTAAACAACCAAGTTAACAGGTACAAAATAAAAACAGGATTTTTTAAATATTCAAGTTTCCCAAGTGCAGATTGACAAATTCAAGAAAACACAATTTTCTTGAATAATAAGGTCAAAAACAAATAGTATTTGTGAATTTACCATCTGCATAACTTGACATTTACTTGAAAATCGAAATCTTAATTCTAAAGTAATTAGCATTAAAGTTATGAGATGTGGCCCCTTTTTTCAAGAGGTTGCACATCCCATTTTGGCCCTTTACCAAACAGGTTGCACATCCCTCACCTGCAGATGCTGGGATTCGCGCATCAATGCGCGTGCGCTGCTCTAAAACGTCACAGCCGCACACGCATATTTTCATATCGATGGTATAAACACCCATCGAGACAAAATCGTAAAAAAATGTTGGTTTTTCGCGTTTTAAATATATGCAAATTGTGATTTCGATATTTTAACAAATGCCATCATATTCAGATGATTTTCTGAATCCGAATCTTATCTTCATTTTTCAAAATTATTTGTATTATAAATATTTTGTTTGCATGGGGGATTATACTTTTGTTTTGATCACCTTTTGACTCAAATCCAAGACTTGATGACGATTTTTGCATCATCGCCAATTCTTGGCAAGCTTCCAAATTAGTTAAATGTCAAGGCCATATCAGTGCAAGTATTTTATTGGTTAAAATAAATACAAGGTCATTTCATGTTCTCTTCAAAGCAACCAATTGCAGCCCTTGTTAGATCTGAAATTATAAAAGGGAGAATGTCATAGGTTGTTACATGTTCACTTCTGATTGGTTCTGAGTGATCCAATCAGATCAAATGTCAATGGGTGAACTGGAGAGATATAGTCAGCCATGGTAGAGAAAATGGTATAAATACTGGACAGCTCTTGCTGAAAATCATTCTCGTATCATCTGTCTCAGTACAACCATTGTTCCATTGGCCGGTCTGACTTTGTCCCATCCCAGGAGCTTGGTTGCCAGTAGCAGAAGACTGAATCACCCAGATCCATTGCTGATTTTGCTGTGATTTTGGTGAGATTGTTCTTGTATTATTTACAGTTAAATATTGCCAATTTTGCAATCTAAAAACTTAGAAAATGTTTTAGTATAACATTTTAACACTCTAGTACCTTGCCTTCTGCAAGATTATTCTAAGTCCATAAGACCAGTATAATCATTAGGTTTATTTAATATTTTTAAGCTGTATTGCTTTATATCTTAGAAATAATTTAAAAAGCCAATTACTATTGCTTTGCTTATTCTCTTGAATTTATTATTTGACTTTGGTTTTCTAAGTTTTAAAACCAGTCTCCTGACTGATAGTTTTTCATACTTTGAAGATGGAGAGAAACCATGCTCTTGGTGTTCGAACCATGCTCAGGGTTTGAAAGCTAAGGTGAATTGTTGATATCCATGCTTTGCTTATTTTAATATATTTGAAAAGTGTTTATTGCATTATTATTTGGACTTGGACTCATGATATTTTTCGACTGACAAAACCCCTTTAGACTGACGACCCCCTTGGTTCATTTAATTTAACATTCAATTTAATATAGAAAGTTAACTTAAAAGATTATTCCAATTTCTTATTTCCCAAATAGAACCTACTTCAAGATATAGTAGAGGGAAAGAATTCCTCCACATTGCTGGTCCCTCCAAATGAGCCTTCCACCCAAAATTAGAAGAAAAGAGTTTTATATTGCTAAAGTTTCGCCATTCATATTCAGTAACTCTAACCATATTGTTATGCAGTCTAGTCAACCCTCAAGTGATCTTACTTTGTGTTTCCAAGATGTTTAAGAACATTCAAGAAGTATTTTCATCTCTGTTTAAATATAGTTAATAAAAGCTATCTTTTGTTTGTTATAGCATTCAGGTGTAAGTGTGCCATTAATTAATGTATCTCTTACCTGTGTTTAGATATTGCTGTTGAGAGAGCCTGC
>JAQGBY010005436.1:0-14651 GCA_034698785.1 Mycogona germanica | reverse complement strand
AACCATCTGGAACCATCTGGTGGTCAGAGGTTCTTTTGAAATTCAGAGCGTGTACTTTAGAGCTTCTGTGGTTCCTTACTTGATCAAGCTCATTATTTCAGTAGCTAGTAAGCGCGAATTACAGTTACAATATGTCCCCGCAAGCAGCCACGGTGGGACCTATGGCGGGGGGTCGAAGGAGCAGTTGGGACAGGTTTTGGTGCTCTACAGTTGATCTAAATAAAAAAAATTGGGCGAATGCAGAAGCTCTAAGGTGCGCCGAATATGGTCTTGGGTCGAAGGTGTCTTCCAAATGAAATAGTGGTTGAGGAAGCTCAATTGGTGGACGTCTTGGATCAATTGATCGTGGATATCTTCCGAAGTAATACAATAATTTCTACAAATCTTATTTAAATTGTTTATCACAGATTTGTCGGTCAGCTAAATTATCTTTTTTACAATTTGGGAAAATCACAATTTAGAGTCTATTTTTAAAAAAATTTGAGAAACTGGTTGAATTTTTTTTCAGTCGACGTTCCAACTAAATCGTCTGTTGAAATGATAATTTCAAATTTTGGGAGACGCCCAGAATTTCTCTATTTTTATTCGATACTGTACTCAAATTATACTTCTTTTAAATATTTATTGCATTCCGCCACATTGACAGGTTTAGAATTTATTTGATCCTTGACGGAAATCCTAACTCGTACCTCCGGGACTAGCAGTCTTGTCAACATTTTTTCTCAATCAGGAAGTTAGCTCGCCACAAAATCGGTGGATTTGTTTGCCAAGTTGTCCGGCGAATGTGGAAACATCCGACATCCAACTGACATTCTAAATAAATTTAAAATGTCGCATTTATAATTATAATCTTGGTTTCGGTCTTTCTAAAAAAAAATACGCCCGAACCAGGAAGTCCACCGCAGTGTGAGAACTATTTTTGGTTACTTTTTTTTAACGTAATCGAGCTAAGTTCGTAGTAACGCAGCAAGCTTATCACTGGATGTGATTATTTGATCAATGTCCCCCTTCAAAATTTACACACGCTGATAACACCTTCATTGATGTTAATAGTTGCTGATTGTCCAAAAACATCTTTTAGAAATCGTCATTTATTGACTAGGTAACTGCTAGTCGTGGAGGGGTGCGTCGGGCTTTGCAGGTCTTACCAATAATTTGTCCGCCAGAACCTTCAGAGACAATTTGGTAAATCATCTGGTGGCTTCGTTTGGTATTTTTTTTCCTATGCCTGACTCTTTACTTCCGCTTGTCGAAAACGTGTGGGTCGTCATTTAATTTATTGGTATTAATGGGTTACGAAATAACGAAGAAGGAAATGTCATCTCGGGTGGCCGCAGATGTCAAATTCAGGGCCCCAAACGGAGTACGTTAAGGGTTGGAATAGACTTCAGGGGTTCTTAGAAATTATACAACATTCGCTTGTCCTCAAGTTCACCTTTTATCCAAACAATTTTGATTCGAGTTCTATAAACTGTAGTTCGGTGGAGAGAGACTCTCGCGATCCGGGTTCGATTCCCGGGTGTTACAGTGGTGGTAATATTAAACGTGTTGTTTTTCTTCCCTTGTTGTGTTCTCCTCTCGAAAACTGTAGCATTAGAAAAGCCCTAGAGAACCGAACAAATATGGAAGACGATAGAGTAACTATAATTGAAGCCCAACTTGCGCAGGCCAAGCAAATCGCGGAGGAGGCCGATAAAAAATATGAAGAGGTGGGTAGCGAGCTCCCTCTGGTGGTGGTGTTGGTCAAAGATGGACAAGATGTTCTGGTTTGGCGGTCAACGGTTGGGGAGCCTGTTGACCGTTATTTTTAATTTATATTTAGAGTGTCAGGAGTGTTTTGATTAGGTCTAGATTCGTGTAGGCACTTCGCGCCAGACGTCGTCGTCGTCAGCGGGGGATTGTCGGAGGAAGAGATCAGTGGATCTTGGTATTTCTGTTTGGTGACGTCAGATATTAATTGGCTCCGCCTTCCTTCTCCCCCATCTCTCTCTCTCGCAGTATGCGCAAGGTGCTGGAGAACAGGAGTCTCACCGATGAGGAGCGTATGGACTCCCTGGAGAACCAGCTGAAGGAGGCCCGCTTCATGGCTGAGGAGGCCGACAGGAAATACGATGAGGTGACGCCCGCAGCATGGAGGGGATGTGGACGGAGCACGGGCGCCGGTGTGTGTGCTGGCCTTATTGTCGGTGGTCACGGGTGTGGTGGGCTCAGCCGGATATCCGGTTTAAGATCGCACCCCTCCCTTCTACTACTACTTCATTTGAATTGATTTCATGTGAATGGAGATGAATTGCTGAACTACAAAAGCTATTTGAGCAGAAGCAATTTCAAGTTCTAAAGATTTGAATTAATACAATTTTAAATTAATTATTCATATTTTTTGAGGGAATCAATTGATTATTCAATAGATATGATTTGCTCAATTGTTAGAACAACCTTTCGTCCTTATAATTCGAAACTTAGAACTATTAATAGTTAATTTTAAAAATTAAGGAACTTTTAAATGAAGGGGTTAAAATCACGGGAATTAGTAACTTGGTCGGATTGGCAAAAAAATCGTTTGGGGGAACGTCAGTGACATTTAAAAAAATAACAAAACAAAGTTTATTTTTATTTCTTCCGGTGACGTCACTGATTGTGTCCGGACCGTCAATTCAAACGGCAGTTTAAAAAGCGGTTTGTCACCCTTGACCCCGACCCCGATTCCGATCCCGGACCGAAATGGCAAGCTGACACTGACGTCGTCGTCTTCTTCCCCATCCCTTACCGCATGGCGTGATACCTTTTTTTTCCCCTCGGAGATTTTTCGCTCCACCCTCGTAGCGAGCTCCTCATCCCCTCCGTAGATTGGTGTATCGTCGCATCGTGTCTCCTTCTATTAATTTTTTATTTTGTTTTAATTAATCCTAGGTTGACTTGTGTGTATTGAGTAATCGAATCACAGAAAACTCGACATTAACCACTAATGCCCGCATGCACCCGTTTCGCAAATGGATACATTGTTTTGAAATATTAAAATGTTTGGTTGAGTCTCCAGAATTTTCACAAATTTCATAAATTAATCAGACACAACCAAACATCCAATATTTTAATATTGAAATATGAAACGTCAAAAATATATTCCATTGGAACTTCTTAATTAAAATTTAAATATTTGGATATTTTGCAAAAATAATTGTCGGATGGCAGCTTCCTACTTATTAACCAGGAGCCTTATTAATTAATAAATTTGCATTCTAAAATAAATGAGTAATTATTTTTAAAAATTGGAAAATTGTTGCACCCCATTATCAGTTTTCCTATCTCAGAAGGGAAATTACTTGATTTTCTGGAAGCCAGTTGTTGACGAGATTGGAGGCTCAGACTGTTCCAGGACGTCCGTTAAAATTCCAATTTCAGATAACACTGATCGAGTCGACTGTGATCGCTGCATTTAATTTGGTGCTGTAGTTGTTTTTCATTGTTCCCAGTTTTTTTTAGGATATTATATACTTATCGCATGCATTTTTTTTCGAATTTTTAATTCTTAGGAGTGCGTGTTACCGCGATATATTAACCGAGTGTTCCCGTTTCGGCGTTTCCCCGTCAAATTTTGTCAACGTTCTTTGATGATAGGGCGGTTCCAACTCTGGCTTTCGACGCAGTAAACTCCTTCGTTTCTATCGTAGAGCTATTGAACTTGCAATATTGCACGCCCGCCACCTTACAAGAACTTTGAAAAATCGTCCAGTTTCAGAACCGAAAGATCCTTGAAACTCAACGAAATTGAACAGATTTCAAGAAAATCTTGTTGAAATCTTGAAAGAATCCACTATAAACCCTAAACACCATCTTATTTGAATCGTTCTTGTAACTGTACTAATGTTAGTTACCTTCACAATTCCTGTCCAAACTGACTTGAATTAAAAAAATTAACTAACAAATAAATGTGAATGATTTTAAGGCATCCAATCCGTAGAGCAACACGGTGTGCGCTATCGTCATATCATAATGCGACTCCCGAGTGCAACTCGTGTTGCTCTACGATTTGAGTTTGTACATTGTGTTGGACCGAATTCTCCATTTGTTGTTGCTACTAATGAAACCAGTTTTCACCCCACCTCCAAAAATAACGAGCCCAATTTCGTGTCTCTTGATATTTTATTTTGTTGAGTCCATCGAGCGTGTTTTGGCTATATCGATGCTGTGTATCACATCCAGGTGGCGCGTAAGTCAGCCATGGTTGAGGCCGATCTGGAGCGAGCTGAGGAGCGCGCCGAGACCGGTGAAACGTAAGTTTGACCGGAAATGCCCGATCTTCTCGTGGCTGTGTGTGATGCACGACAATTGGTGTACTGCTTCCGGTGTTTCTATTTCTGCACGACGTGGACCCTCTTTGGGGGACACACCACCGCCGACGTTCACAGCATGTCCATCAGTTTTATTAAACAGAAATTCGTTCTTCTCTTAGGTTTTGCCGAATTTTGATCATTCGTTAATCATGTTTGATTTTTTTTCTCCTGCCATTTTTTATTTATTTGTATCAGGGGGAGGGTTGGGTTGGTGTGTGATTAGCTTAGTTTCTGTGTGCGACTCCCCTCAATACATCCGCATGATTTTGTTACTTACCTTGCACGATTTTTTTTCTCTTTTTTTTAAAAAAAAATCGTTGTTTGTGTGTGTGTCGTTGGTTTTGTGACGTCACCATGACGTCAGATCGCACGGAAGCTGGTCATGCTCGAGGCCGATTTAGAGCGGGCTGAGGAACGAGCAGAGCAGGGCGAGTCGTAAGTAAAACCTCCCCGTTTTTATTTTTACCATTCCTTTTTTATTTTGCATTTTCCTGTCAAATGTATGCTAGTAAACACGCTTGCTTTTGTGATTGTGGGATTGATTATTTTGTTAAATTGAAAGCAGCTCCAAGTTTCCAACATTTCATTGTTTCATTCGATAGCTATTATTTTTTTTAAAGTAACTGTTGGAATAATCTTTCTGTTTAAATTAATATTTGTTTAAAAAATATTGTCAATTTTCCGAATAATCTCGGTTAAAATTGATATCTACTTTGGTTCTACTTTGGTATTCTACTTTGGTATTTAGATCTGTTTGCGGATCTGAGGGTTGTGGGTTCGAGTCCTAAGTGACTCCGGGGGATGTTGAGGTGGAGACGCTGGAAAAAATATAATAAATATAATATCAAAATAGTATTTATGTTTTTTATTAGCAACCTCTTGTTTATTAACTGGTTCTGTGAGTGGAGATTTATTTTTGTGTGTGACGTGCATGTGATGTGTTCTGATTGAAGAATCTGTGTTGGTGTCGTCGCTCTATCAACCCAAATTCTAACTTCTTCATTGGTTCTAAAATTACAGGAAGATCGTGGAGTTGGAAGAAGAGTTGCGAGTCGTCGGTAACAATCTGAAATCTCTGGAGGTGTCTGAAGAGAAGGTGGGAATCGAATCGGCAGCCGGTCTTGCTGAATTGAATACATTTTATATTGTTTTTTGACGTCATCGATGGTGTCTGTTACGAATCGCTCTGTTTGTTTCTCCTGTAGGCCACACAACGAGAGGAGGGTTATGAAGAACAAATCCGCTCCCAAACCCAGAGGCTGAAGGAGGTACGTGGACCAGGATTTCGCATCCGTGTATTTGTAATTCTTTCGTTTGCTTGATTGTGATGACTGAAATCCCCATGATCATTCTTCAGGCTGAAGCCCGTGCTGAATTCGCTGAACGATCGGTCCAGAAACTGCAAAAGGAAGTGGACAGACTAGAAGGTAAGGCATCCCTAGTAATCGTTTTAGGAAACTTAAGAACTATTGAAATCTTGGCTATTCTCAAAGATTTAGATGGGCAATATCTACTTTTTTGTATAACTTTGATTGAACCTTCGTTCGAACAACGATTTTCAAAATTCGTTTGTCAATTTTATTAATCAGAAAAATCTGACGTCAGTAGAAAATTTATGGATTTCTTTATTAGTAGCGGGTAACGATAACTAACTACGGCTTACCTTTTTAACATTAATCGATATTGATTTGATTTCAATTGATCTACACTGCATTTGTTAATTCCTTTTTTTTATTATAATAGATATAATTGGTTTTTTTTTTATAGAATATTTTGCTATGGCAATTGTTTGGTGGTTCATAATTTTAAAATATTGTTTGACAGGATGTCAGTTTTTCCTCGATTGGTTGTTTTATTTGTGCTACAGCGATCCTTGCGACAACAATTTCCACATTATCCATCATAATTCTGTAGTATTTAAATCTGGCAAAATGCGATTGATTAGTGTCAATTCGCTAAAAGCCCTTCTACCATACACTTGTAAAAGCTCAGCCCTCGAGTGTGAATGTATTACAGACGACTTATTGGCAGAGAAGGAGCGCAACAAGATTTTGACCGAAGAAGTGGAGGCCACATTACAGGACCTACAGTCCATGTGAATCCCCAAAGCGTTGGTCCTTTGCATGCAAGCCATCAGGTTGGAATTACCTTTCCCCCGATTCCTTATCCATCCATTTTTACCTTCCTTTGAATATATTAATATATTTGTTGTTTTTTTATCGAGCATGGAACTATTAGTTGATGTTTTATCGTATTACTAAAATTTGCATCAATTGTGAAACCTGGTTCCATTAGTCTAAATTGTTTGTTCGAAGACAGAATTCTTTGTTAAATATTCTCAATTCGTTTTTCTGGTTAGCAAGACATTAAAAAAAAGTTACTTATTCTCAGTTATTTTTATGTTTCTTCAAATTGAAACTCTTAGAAAAGTTCTTAGATTTGTCGGATCCAGGGTTTGATTCCTGGCGCGATCTCTCCTTCAATTTGAATTAGTGTGTAATTCAATTTACAGTTAACTTAATTATAGTTATTTTTACATTCCTAGTGTATTTTTATAATGTGTGTGTTACATGTGTTTTTTGGTTGAGTGTGATTATTTTATCATTTTTGCTTCTCTTTCCTTTCTATTGAGTTCTGTTTGTTATTTCTAACCATCTTTGATAACTCGTCAATAATTTAATTTGAATCTATCTTATTTTTCGTTGCCTATTTAACAGCACCAACTTTACTTGCTTGAATTAAAATTATTTTCGCATGCTCTCGTCAAAACAAATTGAACATTTTTATTCAATTGTGGATGATTCGCATGATGAGAATCAGTTAAATAACGCTTTTTTAATTATAAAGACACCTTAGATTAATGTAAAAGTAATTCGAACGAAAAGCAACTAATTTGCCTCAGTTGCAATTTTAAATTGAGTTGTTGTAATGTGTTTTAAAATGAATGGTGGATCTTTGTTGTTTTATTAAGCAAATGCATGGATAATTTTTGTCGAAACTGCTCGTTCTAATCTGTTTCCTGTGTGTCCAACAAGCGTTCCGCCCTCCGCCTATTCCCCCTTCCTCGCCAAATTCCTTTATCCCCAATTCCATGCTTCTGTATCTGCTGATTCTGCTCCGGTCCAGCTACGCCTAAACTTTGCTGACGTCATTTCCGTTTCTCTCGATCTCGCCGTCTTCGTGGCTAGTTCAGATCGCGTCTAGCCAACCACAACCACACACACACACACAGTTTGTAGAGCATAATGTTCCCGAGTGTCCGATCACCTCGAATAACCGTCTAATTCGTTCTCAAACTTCATTCTACATTCCAGACGAACTCGTCCACGAGAAAGAAAAGTACAAGGCCATCTCCGACGAATTGGACGTCACCTTCGCAGAGTTGTCTGGATACTAAAAGTGCCACATTTATCGCTGCCGCCTCCCCACCCACGCATCTCCCCGCCGCTGCAAAACAACAACAACCGCCACCACCAACAAGAAAAATCCACTTCTCAGCGTCACTCGACACAACCAACAAAATATCATCGTCAGTCCACCGCACCACTCTCGCTTCCTCTTTTATTTTTATTTTCTTGTCGTCTCTTCGTATCACACGAGTCTTACTTCCCCAAGCTCTGCCTTCTCTTATTTTTTGTCGTCTCGCCCCATCTCTCTCGGCCGCTCAAAAGTCCTTCTCGCTTCGACGTCGTCATGTCGCCAATTAATTCATATCCCCCCCGGAGACCACACATACACATTTGTCGCTGGGACATGGCTGCAGGCAAGCGGGGTGAAGAACCCTCAGCGAGGCCGATAGATTTGTAGTAACCAAAAATTGAGATGTACTGTACTTCCGGTACGCGCAAAAAAATAAAAAAGGAGGGGTCCCCTGTGGGTGGAGCGACGGAAGGTCGGTTGATAGATTCAATGCATAGGGGTGGGTGGGGTGGGGGGCGGTTACTTCGTTGATCGCTGGTCCAGAAAAAAAAAATTACACACACACCGCCACCACCAACAACAACCAAGTCATCAATCAAATATGAAAACATAAAAGTGGACTTCCATTTTTTAAAAATAAAGACAAAAAATTATGTGCATGTATAAATTGTGGGTGTGTGAACTTGCTGAGCATTTTTTGGAGCTATCGTTAGCGACCGTGTCGGGGGAGGTTTGTGTGGCTTTCTCCTTCGTGGTCGGAAACGCCTAAGTGTGTGTAAATTCTTGTCAGATTCGAAAAGTTGGGGGATTTAATTAGAAAAAGAAAAAATGCACGCCTAACAGAGACACCCCCGGCTCACTCTCTTCAAAAAAACAAACAAATGCCCTTCTACTACTACTACCACTACTAATATTTTAAGCAAATTATTAGTCTTTACTTTTTATGAACTCTAGTAATGCTTTTGAAAAATGAATTGGTACATTGCTTAAGCTTGTAAATGTATAAAACAACAATTCAGTGTGCAACTTGGTGGATTTCGAAAAGTCAATTTCCGATTCTGTAACAAATTTTTTTTCCGATCGTGTATTATCGTTAATTAAAATTTGTTCCAGTGACACAAGTATTGCGCAACTGCCGATGGATTTAATCGTAAAAGGGGGATCTGGATGATAAAAAGGAGGACGTCAAGTTTTACAAACTTGTGTTGTGTAAATAGCCATCACCGTCCTTACGTTGTGCCGACAACTTTTATCTAATTTTTTGCGAGCATAAATTATATAACTGGTGATTATGTGTAGGATTCATTTTATGATTTTTTGCAATATTAGGCTCTGTATATTCATTTTTTTTAGAACATAAAATGTGGAGCCACGTATTCTTCCGATGTGGGGGCTGGCATTTTTTTTGGTGCCCTTGTTGTGGAGCGTACACTATAAATCTTGGTTTTGGTAATAGAAAAAAAAAAGAATTAGATTATTGGACTTGTTATGTACGAGCAACAGCTAAGGTCTCGCCATCTCCCGTATGTGAGTGGGGAGAAATATATTAAAAAAACTGCCAATTTTCTAAGATAATAATTATAGTCACAATTGAAAATTGCTTGGTTACTACTCCACGCACTCGTTTGAGTTGATTTTACTGGGGGTAGCTTTTTCTACAGCCAAAGCTAACTTTTGTATTTTGCGTGCATTTTTTAAGCCAGCAGGAATCATGCCCAGTTTGTTATTGAACAATAAAGTCGATTCTGTCTATACTGTTATCTCTTAGTGTTGTCACTTTTTTACGTAGTCTCGATTCGAATACTCTTTCAATATCGCTTAGGTTTTTGTTGGCACTTAAAAGGACTTGGAGTAGAGTATACTGCATTTTTAATTTTTTACCTGAATGAAGTCCTTAAAATAGCCAAATTACAGTGAATTTAAAAATAATTATTCTTAATGCCACGGTGCTGGTTGACCCGCGGTGACCTGGCTGATCTAGGGTTCAAAATAAGATTCCTTATTTTGCGTTCAAATGTTGTGGTTCAAATTAAATCCCAAAATACTTCACAACTAATTTCAAAAAATTTCTTAATCCAGCTTTGTCTTGAATCAACTATTCGAACAGTCAAAAAGCACTAAAACCTCTTAATCGATGTTGGAATTTGCGAAGTTATTTTTATTAACTTCAAGCAATTGTAAAACGCAAACGAGACTTGCCTTAAATCTTAACTTAAAATTAATTTGAACATCTCTTAAAACACCACCATCAGTAAATGGATAAAGTCTACTCATTCGAGAGCTGTATTTTTCTTGTGACGTAAGCAACATCAATTTGAACCACCTCAAACAAACACCACCAATAACAGTTATGTAAGAAAATATATCTTTATAAAAAATCTTACCCAAAATACCAATGGGCAATTCTGGCAAAAAGCCCCACAAAAATATCTACAGTCCACGAAAACAAAACATAGATTAAAAACCAAACAGGAAAATTGGTCCGCCACGGTGGAATTCCAATAGGAGGGGAAAAAAAGGGATAAATTCCAGAGACCAACAAAAAAAATTGATCGTTACCTGGAAATCCATTTATCAAGGGTCCCCCAACCCATTACAATTCTCACATAAAAAGGTTAAGTAGATCAAATGCCCCATACTTGCTCTTGTAAACTAAATATATATATACACTGTATATAAATCGATTCCGTGTAAATCATTAAAAAACTGGTCAGTCGACATTTCCATCTTGTTGGTCGTCGACAATTAAAAAGAGTAATTACGCAGGTAGAAAATCTTACAAGCTAGCTTGTAGTTATCGACAGGATCGCCCCAAATCGGCCGGAAGGCACATTTTGCCTTAACTGGTCGTTTGCGGCAACTGAAATTGAAATAAAATAAAAGCAAGTTATCCAAAAATCGAATTCAACCAAATAATAAAAAAATTGACCTCTCCATAATCATTTCTTTAAATATCAACTAGAATTAATTCTTCAGTGTCTTATATCCTTTTTCAAGTTTCTTGGGGATTTAAACTTAAGAGACCAAAGGAAAGTGATCTTATAATGAATATGTTACAAAAGAGCTTGAAACAGGCAAAGAGTTTACGAAACTGTTACACAGATTAGCAGGAAGACATATTCAGGTCACGAAAGAAAAAACAAACAGCCAACCAAACTATCAGCTACAATAATGACTTTTTGGCAGTCTTCATCCAGGAATTTTTCACTCAAGTCACCTCCATATATGTCTCAAGGGAATTCAAACTCACGACCCTGTGCTCCCGTAAACAGACACGCCGCGTCCTACTAGAGCCTGCAGCGTCCCGGCTTAAAACAGACGAAAAGGGGACAAGAAAAAAATAGGGAAGCGTGCAGTTCCTACTCACATTGGCGAAACCGGTATTGATGGGATGAATTTGTCGCTCGCCTTCCAAGAGAAATATCTGGAGAGCTCTGTGCAGAAACAGAGTGCCCAATTGGCACTTGTCGTTTCGGTTGCAGCGGGACACCAGACCGTGATATTCGCCGCCCTTTTCGTTCGTCAAATTGGAGAGACCTGGACCATGAAAAAAGGAGATTGTTGATTTAAAGGTTGTTGATGGACAAAATAACGCGAATGGATGGGTTAAATATAACAAAACGATCTTTTTAACCAGATTACGATCCGAATAATTTCTCACGATTTAATTTCTTGAATGAAAAAACTTTTCAAAGATGGCAAAAAGATTGAGTTTTTAGCCAGTCCCCGGTTCAATTCCCAGCGCAGCTCTTAATTTATTCTGAAATTATACGACTAACGAAACTTTTAATGTGTTCCGTTCTAGTACGATTTTAAAATAAAACAATGATTGAAAAGTCATTTAACATAAATTTTCAATAATATTACATATTTAGAATAACAATGAAGTGGACTGGACTTGGAACATCAAACCCGTAGGATTGCATCCAATTTTTGAAGTGGCTGTCCTAAATTCCATTCCATCATAGATCTATTTCAGTGGTTCTATTTCTATTCTGCAATGCGGGTGGCGACACCAGTAAGAAATATTTTCTTTCACCCTGACTATCGTTGCAACGAACCAAATGCTATAAACTACTTCGAAGCCTGTATTTTCTTTCAAATATCCAAAACAAAAACGACTCCCATGCCATGAGACCACGCCCAACATAAATGGAAATATAAAAAAATAGTGCCTAAGCACCAAGAGGGATACAGAAACTCCTGTAGTGATTCACACTACAGTGAATAAAAAAAAATAATAAAAAAATCCACATCTTCCTGAAATTTTAAAATTCAATGCAATTTAATTCGCTGCATTCAGTAATTGAATCAGAGGGATGCAATCCGAAATGGGAAGAATTTCATGGATTTTTCTTTGAGATTACCATAAATAGAAAGAATTCAAAAAATAAAAAAATGTGTTCATCTTACAAATTGAGCTCAAAATGGTCCGTTTACAAACTGACAAATTGTTTTCAAAGTTGAGAGGAGAGGTGATCTACTTGCCTATGGCGTCAATCATACAAGCCTCCCTGGTGAGAGCCTCCGAGGCGATGGTTCCTTGGAAGCAGTGGAACGACACAACGCCATAACCAGCGTCCCAAATTTCACAGATCTTTTGAATTTTGCTGGACGTCTGAAAATCAGTTATAAGTGACAACGAATGAAAGCTCCTTCACAGCTCAATAAATGACTCTTGCCTCTCATCCTACTCTTTGAAAGTGATGAATGTGACCTGAAAACTGACCCGATTCCTGAGAGTCCCGTTCTTCGATCGTAGTGCCTCATGAAAGTGGTCGTAGGGTCGCGACTGTTTCCCTTTGCCCACGTAGAAGATGGCGTCCACGAAGGTGGCCAGGCAGCGGTCGGCACTCATGGTGGCGCTCCTCAGCGGGAGATTGTTCAGAATTCGGGGGTCCATCAGCAGATAGTTAAAGCAGCATTTGACAACGCCCCCTCGCCATGTCTGTCGCTGGTCGGACCGACCGAACTCTGCGACGACGCTCGACTCCAGGCTGCTTACTGTGCCGTCCGTGGCCAGGTTGCCACGAAGCGCATGCCGCAGTGGACCAGAGTACAACTTGGTTTGATCTGTATCGTATAAAGTCCGGATTTATAATTAAGATTAGTTATGTATTCGTTAAAATTATTTCTGCTTACCGCATCTCAAACGAACTCACCATCTGTGTTGGTGGCGATCTTGGTAGCCGGTGTGTCGGATGTGATCAGCATCCTCTTGAGTCGCTGCACGTACACGCGGCGGGTGGAAGGGGTCACCGGGCCGGGGTTGTCGCCCAGCCGGCGCAGCTCGCGGAACACGATGCTGTCGCGCATGCGGGCGATGTCCGATGGCACGGACGACACATTGGAGATAACCGTGGAGGCGTCGCTCTCGTCCTCCTCCTCCTCCTCCACCACCGTAGTGTCTTCGGAGCCGTCACTGAACCCACGATGGTGCTGTTCCAGGAAGGCGAGGTTGGCGCGATCGTCGATACACAGAAACTCGTTCACCGTGTACCACGACGTGTTGCTGCTGACGCTGCTGTCTTCTGGTCCGCAGGCGGCGCTGCGAAACGAGGGTTCTGTGCTGGTGGCGGGAGTGGGTGCGGTCTTCATGCTGCAGCTCAAAAAACTCGAATCCCAGGTGGATGAATCAAAGCTGTCGCTAGGTGTACCTGTGTCGATAAAAAACAAAAATGTAAATGAAGTTAATTGGATAAAATTAAGTTCCCCTACCACAAAGCGAAATTAAACAAAAACAACTGAGGTGACCTTTCGTGGACTTGAGTTGACGGCTGATGAGCAGAGCGATTATCTTTTTCTGCTGGTTGACGGTGGCCATTCGCAACACGTCACATCCGTCCTCGTCGCAGATTGTGACGTCACCGCCGTGCTTGAGCAGGATCTTGAAGGCGCTCGTGTTTCCCCAAGCGGCGCTCAGATGAACCGGCGTCTGGCCGTCGGTAGAACTGTAAATGTGATATTTTTCCAAAGTTTAGGCAAACTTCTTAAGACATCAAACAAATAGTACTTGTATTGTAGTGGGAGGACAATTCCACACAGTTCCAATGGACAACGCTTTATAGTTTCAAGTTTCTCTCATTTCAAATCCCGCAAACAGGCTGACCGCGAATGACCAGCCTGCCCAAAGCCTCATTAGCATCCCCCTCATCTACGGAAATCGCCATAATGCCACGGCGCGGCGATCATCTAATCTAAAATTTAAATAAATCTAAACGCTGATTATTCCAGCGTATTATCCGCAAATGCGCATGATTTGCGGGCTCAGCTTCAAGTTAGTCTTTTACTCTATGCGGAGGTCCAGTTCCGTCCAAATGCAATTACAAGACCAGTTGTGGACAGATATGGATTTGCTTTAAAAGGCTCTGGATTTGAGGCTCCGTCTGGCCATTCCACTGTCTACACACTCTAGGGAAATAGGAGTTAAAATATAGTGAAAAGACGATTTTCAAAGACGATGTTTACACGACATTGGGATTTCCTCCGTGTTCCAGCAGAAGTTTGAGCATCTGCGCAGCTCCATCACTCTCGCCAGCGGCCGCCAAGTGCATCGCGCAAATTCCTTCCGGTTCCATCAGCACATTCGGATTACCGCCATTTTTCAGGGCAACCTGGAATTCACTGCAACAAAAAATGAATCGATTATCCCCCAATGTCAAACCAAACCGAAAATGATGAATTATGATAAAGATCACGTTTATCTGCAAAAAAAAGTATTTCTCCATTCGTGACCATGTTTTGACCGAAACTGATAACAATTGATCAAGGTAATATATGCACGCTACTATTACTACTAGGTGTCGGTGGCAGAGAGGTAGCGCGTTCGCCTCGAAAGCCCGTGATCGCGGTATCGATTCCGGCCGACACCTTCGGAATTTTTCGGGCGAGAGAAATTCC
>JAQGBY010005435.1:0-14652 GCA_034698785.1 Mycogona germanica | reverse complement strand
GAAATAATGGTAACACTCGTCTAGCATAATTCCAAGAACACTCAGCGCATGATCAATAGCAGAATACAATTTTTGAAGAAAAAAATACATTTTCTGACAAAATAAAATTTATTGTTCTCGCACAATGTTGTTTGCGCTCATGAACACAAACATGTGTAGTGAGGGGTAAACGTAGGCTGAAAGACTGCAGGTCATTTTGAAAACAAATGCTACGTTTGTCGACACACCCTATTATTACATTATATGATAGTCTTAACAAGAACTTCCAGAAAAGGTTGGGAAGCAATTTAATTACAGAACCTAACGAGAAGGCTGCCATTAGCAAAGTGCGTGAAACACAATTCTGCCATACCATTAGTGCAAGTGTTCTTTTTTGTTTGTTTGCAAAAATTATTTTATACGGAGAAAATTGTTGGATTTGCCACGCTCAACTTGTCGGACGAGGAACGCGTACACGTTCGTAACGGTAATTTCACAAAACAGGTTGACGAGTTAAGCAACGAGAGGCTAATTTCACTTGAATTCACCGTGGAGCTTTAGAAAAAATGACGCATTGAAAAAACAAAAACTTCAAGCTATTTTTTAAACAGAACTTTAGGATGTGGGTGGTAGGAGCAGCGGTAGATTTCCTGTAATTCAAGCTGGTTCTGGTCTTTAGCGCATGTTTGTTCAGATTTGGTTTCCCAATGTCACTGGTTTTTGTTTAATGTTAACATTTTAAGAGCAATTTTGAATAGACGACTACTTTTTTAATACACATAAGTTTCACATTTCGCTCTTTTATAACGAGCGTCACTATGAACCTTAAGAATTGGAATTGTGGGCGAGGCCAATTCATAAAGAAAGCAAAGACCAACATGTGTACTAAATTTTAATGAAACAAATTAAAAGATTTGAAGTTTATGATCAAATTTCTAACGAAATGTTTTTATGGGCCACCCTGTAGTTGTAGATATCTGAATGAGTATAATTTAAAAACGCATTCATGCATTTGTTGTATCATTTGAAATAAATAAGATACAGTGGTCAACGGATTCGAGTTGATATTGTACACTAGATATACATGTTGTCACCGATGGAATCGCCAAAATCGATCCAATTAGGAACGAGAGTGTTCTGAAGTCGTCGACTAAAAAACGACAAAAAATACATTCTTGTTCAGCGCATTTTTAGCGTCAACAACTGATGGGCTGGAATTCGAAAGGCTACACAGGATCTCGGCGAATTTAATGAGTTTTGTCGACGGTTGAATGAACACACACACACACACACGCTGGTGCGACGACAAAAAGAGCTAATGCAGCGCGAACGAGGCAAGGGGAGAAAAAATGAACAAACTGGAGGACCGGAGGAAAAAAATATAAATACGCCCGCTGATGAGACAACACGCTGAGTCTGAAAGGAATTTAACAATTCCTTGCCTTCGACACATAATAGAATACAGGCAACTCGAGAAACCACGTTTTGACCTCAAAATCGATGATTCGATTACAGACTATTCCTTTCACACAAACTGTGCACAACACTTCCCTCCCACAACAATATAACATCACGAATGCACACAATGCATCAAATCCGCGCGCATTAAGCGTTGTCAATATCCATCACCGGAGCGACACGAAAGGAAAGGATGTAGAATTCAGACCAAAATGTGTTCCTGAATACCAACCGGAAATAGTTTCTTATATATTTGCTGGTACTGCTGCTTTCCGTTTTACTAACGAGTTTATAACATAGTTTAGTCATTGGAAATGCTTATATACGTATCCATGTCCACCTACACGAGATTGGGTAAAACCAAATACCATTTTCTTCTCAGAATTCAATGGATAAGCCCGTCCATGTGGATTCACCACGCCAGAAAACATTAGCCGATGCTGAAACCCTATTAGCTGGTGCCAGCTGCGCCACACACCAGAAGTCAGCCAAGAAAAAAAAGTGAAAGGCAAAACGGATAGCGCAATATCAAGGCGTCGATATCTAATTATATAGCGAGCGCAATCCAAGCAATAATAACTCAATCCAATAATGACGACAGCTGCTTTAATAATGTGTGGTGGCAGCTTCACTGCTACACAAAGACATGGATCAGATGAAAAAAATTAGCTCCGTACAACGGTAAACATCGTCCAAGAAAGGGGGATGAGATTTCTTACAAGATTTCATTCAAGACGAGCCGACACAACATGGACCAACTTTGATCGTCTAAAGAATCACTTCAGGTGTTGTTCATCTCGATCTTTAGTCTCGCTGGAACCATAATGTGTTTTTTTTTTTTAGCAAACTATCTTGACATTATCTTGTTTAATATTTATTTAGTGTTTGGTTTTAATTTCAGTCAAATGTTGTTGATCGGTTGGATTTTATGGCGTCACAATTTGGTCTCCTGTGATGCATAGCGAAGGAAAACGTTTTGTGCGATTTAACATTAAATTATTTTACGTTAACCAGTGATCTCTTTGGATTCTGCATCACATCTACGAGATCTTCTACGAGAGTCTCAGTCTTGCTTTCTAAATGGCGGTTTTTATCTCGAAATCGTTGCTCCTCGAAGAAGGGGTTGGTCGTCCCTCGGCTTGGTCGCGCGTTGCGGCTTCGGCCGGCCTGATTCGATTTCACGGGTGGCCAGCCACAGATTTGGTGCTGCACCCCGCCCCTTCCCCTCTTCTCGCCTCGCCTCTTCCTACCCTTTTTCGTGTCCCTGTAGCCTTTTCTAGCTCCCACGCGTTCATCGATATTCTTTGTCGCGTGTACACCGGCATGAACGGACTCGCAATCAGGAGAGCTATTTTTCTTTCCTGTCGGTAATTTGATTAGAATCAAAGTTTAGGTTTCACAGGCATCCTCTTCCCCTCTGTGTCCACAACACTACTCCACCAACTCGCCCCAACTTCAAATATGTGAATGCGTCGTGAGGATAATGAGCCGTTCTGAAAATGTCCGGATACAATATCCACACTAAACTGGCGGCTACCTCTAAAGAGAGTAACAGCATCAGCACGTCAATTGTGCACTTATTTAGTACATTTATTCAGTTCATATTTCTTTATTCTTTGATACACCCGTCTAGATATGAGAATCGCTGGTTAAGCTACTCAATATTATTTTTGGGTCATGTTGAAAGTGAAAACATACTTTAAAGTTATTTTATATGTTAAACTACACTGTGTCTTGTCAGCATCATAATGCACTTTAAAACACTTTTAGTGGTCAGTTAAAAAAAATTATCAGCAAACGAAAAACTTAGAAACCGTTAATTCCCTCGGTCTTCACCATTTTCCCGTTTAAATATTTTCCGTGGCATACTCATAAGTTTAGAAAAATATACTTTACAAGAGTCATACAAAAATTGATGTCCAAAATGTGTTTAACTCAGTTTTGTTCTAGACACCAATGCACCGAGGACAAGAACGACCCTCGACACTCGGCATATCTCGCCTGCACCCACCGAGATCTGGAACCGCGTCGGCATGCACGGAAGCTGGCAGTGATTGCCAAACGTCAGGGGTAACGATGCACGAACGCTGGAGATGTCGTCGTCAGCATCAGAGCTGCCTGCGTCAACTTCCCTACTTGGAAGAGCGAGTTGGCGCAAGAGCCGCCAGTCGGGCGAACGAGAGCAGGAACGCGCGCGTGGCCTGGATAAAATCACGGTGTTGTTTGCATTTTTGCTTAGCCATCAGCAATTGTAAGCTAGGAGACGTGCTCGGGCACACTAAAAACTCGCACATCGATGATATGCCACTTCTTTTTTTCCCCCTCCAACAAACGTTCGTTATACGAGAACTACGTTCCAGCGTACGTGTGGAAACGCACGGGCATACGTTGGATCGGTGGGTTCGTTACAAAACGAGCTATAATATTATTAGCGAAGAGTGAAACGAAAAGGACGAGAAAAGAAAATATAAAATTAAACAAAAATCGCAGTTTCTTTCTTTCTTGTAACGCAAATCATCCCCAGTCTCCAGAAAAATCAGTGCTACTGCATCTAAATGTCTAATAAAAATTCCGAATAATGCGCTAGCTACTTTGCAACTGTTTATTCTTGGAGTTCAGAAGAAAATATTTTTATAATAAAAACAGAAAAGGATCCCACACACTTGGTCGTGCTAAATTGTATTATATTTTATCTGTGGAAAAGATATGATATAAGATGTGCCCCTTACATAGTGCCTAAGAACCAAGAGGGGTACAGAAACTCAGGTAGCGATATACACTAAAGAGAAACAAGTGTGTTTGTGTGTGTTTGTTCGTCTGTACATTGAAATTACAATATAAAAAAATACGTATAATTTTTATTCAATATAATGCGCGAGTGTATATAGTTTGGCCCAATAAAATGGAGTCCAAAATAGAAACAAATAGTTTCACCCAGAAAAATATGACCAATGAAAAGCGTTTGTGGAACAAGGCGGACACAAACTTTAGGAGAAAACACTTAACAAATACTAAAATACAAAATCAGTACTGGCGGCTGCATTCCTCACAACAACCCCACATTTTTTTTCTTTATCCTGCCCCCCAAACTCTGGAAGAACGTTTCGCATAGCTCGACTCGCACACACCCACATAAAAACAAAAAATGTCAAATAACAAAATTCAGCGAAGCACATGAGTTTCGGTGGCCTAGGAAGGGTGAACTCTCACTTACCCACCCCTCCACTCACACACGTTTACACGAAACGCAACTGAACAGAAAAATCGGACAATTAAGCACGAAGAGAAATCCAAAGCCGGGGTAAAGTTGATGGGTGGGGGGCGGAGTTGGGGGAAGAACAAAAACTAACATCCACGCAAAGTTAGCGAACATGTGTCAACAAACCATACACAAGACCCTAATTGGACTCAGTTATGTCAGAATGATCTGCGCGTCCGTATGGGTACTGCGCTTTATCACTAGATGGCACCCATTTTGTCCTGTTTAATCCGCCAAAGCACAATTTCGCACATTAAAACCCCCAGGGACCGCAAAATGGGCGTTATATTTAAAGAACTTATCGATAATACCTGCGCTTGTCGTTGATTCTACCGATAGTACGACTCGTCGTAGCCCAGTTGGTTTAGCGACTGACTGGTTTCGGCGGTCCCGGGTTCGATTCCCGGCGAGGGCTCTCGAAAATTTCGATCCCGGGGTACTGGTCGTTCCCCCTCGCAAAGTGCCTAAGCACCATGAGGGGGACATAAAGCCTGTAGTGCGGTTGACTACTGTTAATTGGAAGTAAAATATATATATAAAACTAGGAGATACCAAACGATTCTCCGTTATCAGAGGGCGCCAATTACGGTCATGAACAAAGGAATATAGAATGAGGTTTGCAATATAATCAGTGCCAGGACAATCAAATAGGTCGGGCTAATTACGATCAAGACCTACAAACGACAAATATGGTGTAATTACGAAAACGAACCCAAAGGCCTTTATCAAAGTATCACAAATATTGACATGAATCGTTGTTCCATAACACGATCCGTATATATAACCTGTATCCAAGTTTTTATACGAGAAGGTAAACGACGGTGAAGTGTGACTTCTTGCAACACGACTCAGCAAGAAAACAAAAAGAAATTATAAACAGCGAGCCGAGAGAAAAACGTAGCGGAAGAGGTGTGGAGTCATCGGGGGTGCGTTTGCAAGCGCGGGGACGAAATTAAAACTGCACGAGACGCGCACGGGTGAGAGGGGAAGAAACTCGGAACGCGAAAGACGGGGAATAATATATTGCGTAGTGGAGCGAAATCCGTCGCTTATCGAAGTTTCCACTTCAGCCCCCTTTGGACCCCCCCAAAAACTTCTTACCTTTTCGTTCGAATTCACTCCTTACTCCGACTGACTAGGCGATGGAGGCCATACACAAAGGAGGAAGAAGAAGAAGCAGAAAAAAACAAGGGGCGCGGGGACGGGGCAGAGGGGGTGGTACAGTATCGTGCGCATAAAAAGCCTAGACGCCCTTCCTCCCACGACTCTCCTCTCACAACAATTACAGTCGCGTTTACAGCTCCTCCAAACAGCCTACACCCCCCCCCACCCCAGCGCCACCGCCGGAAAATGCAAATTTCTTTGCGTCCAAAAACACGGAAAATGCGCAAAGAAAAGAGTGAGAGTGCAGAAAAAGAAAAGGGGAAAAAAAGAAACAAGAGCAGGCGAGAAAGCGAGAGCGAAAGAACGGAAAGGGGGAAAAGCTTCTGTACATTATATGAAAAAATACAGTGACTGTATGTTGGTAGCGAAGTAAACGGGGAGGGGTGAGAAAAAACACGGGGCAAAAATGAAAAAAAGAGGGTGTTTAGTTCAGTGAAAAGATATCTCTCTCTCTCTCACTCACACACACACACACACACACACCGACAAATGCATTATGCATCCGCACTCAAGCAAGCGCTAACCAAAAATTACGATTTTTTTGCTCGAGTCAGCAGAACTGCGACAAAAAATGGGGGGAAAAATAAATTTCTGGGCAAAAATATTTTCTTACTCAAAAGTTGAGCAATACGCTTAAAACTTTTTCAACTGTTCGGTATTTTTTCCAATATATAGGCGAAATACAGTCCCATATAACAGCTGCCTTTCTCCTTCTCGTTACATAACTGAATGTGGTGACGTCACTTTTAGAGATGTCAAATTATTGTTTTAAAAAATGCAATTCCTCTTACCAATGGAATAACGGTAACAGCAATAGGTCAAGTTTGGAATCAATTTCCTAACTGTACTAAATTGTATTTATGAACTGCAGGAACCTCGTCGGAGAACCTTTAATTTGATCCGTCTTAAATGGGATGCGCGACAAATAATTAAATTTATATTCTAAAATAGTTACTCCCGACAAGAAAGAAATGTTAAATATGGTAGATCACTCTGGAATATAGTGGTAATCAAATTCTTTAAAATCGTGTTAATTCAACATTATTGAATTAAATTTAGTTGGAATCACCGTTGTAGCATCGCCAGTGAACGCCCAAACTTTCCAGTAGCTCAACTGCAGTATAGCAGACTCTGCTACTAGGCCTTCGCAACAAATAATTTCTCCCAGTTCTATCGGCCCTATCAATAAAATACGCAGCAGTGACAACTTGGTTTTGACGGATGCCGACAGCACCTATCCATTTTTGTTACGGCGGAGGACATGCGCCAAATTTTTTCCGAGGAAACGTTCTCCATGAAGAACAACGTCGTCAGCGTCGTCACTGCAAGACGAAGGATCCTAACCGTTTAAATACAATGTAGAACCTGCTTTATTTAAATTAGTTCCTTATTATTTGATTGCTATTGAAATCACCAATACATTGTATTAGTTAACACTTAATATGTTTTAATTGCGTCAAACAGCTCAAGTCGTGTTCTACTAGTAAATCTGTGAAAATTCGGAAACTGCATTTAAAAACGTAATTACACGTTTTATGTGAATCTGTTATCGAGCTAAAAATGCCCATTTTAAATAGGGTGCGCGTGAGTGCATCGTTGAAATCCTAAATTTCAGTTCCATGTACTGTACACCCTCATTGAAAAACAAATCAACGCCACCAGTGTCTCCACGATCGTTTCCAGTGTTGAAGGCCGTTAGGATATCTCTCTGTTGGCATACATACGAGCCACGTTGATGCATCGAACGCACGGGAATAGAGGAAAGGGCGGTATTCAGGAGAAACGAGGATTGGAGCCATGGTGGGGGTGGCGAGTAGGGGATCCCCCAAAGGAAAACCCGGGGGAACCCTGCCGCGCGCGCGCCAACTTATCAACTCGAACGTAATCAACGAGAACAAGCCCGGACACCTACGGAACGAAAGCGTCGGGGAAACATGGCCGAGATCGAGCGAGGAGCTAACGGGAGATTCACATTTATCCCCAAGACCCTGAGTTTGAAAATAATAGATTGTTAACGTCGAAGTGATGAAGACTGGCAAGCATTTTTAATAAATTAGAAACTAAAAATATTGCATTACAAAAGTACAATTTCATTTTTCAATTCATATCGCAGCAGACACATTCAATTTGCACAAGATTACATTCATCCGATTTAAATCTTGCCTTATGTAAGACAAGTATAATTAGTACGTGCTCATCAATAACGATACTTAGAAAATATGGCAGTTTTAACTTAGAGAATTATTTTTTCACGGTTGTCTCACTCAGGAAAGTGAATGAAAAGTGACTCAGGGGTGTCTCAGGAGGAATATATACGCTCGTACATAAACATGTATATATAGAGAGAAAGAGACTGCATGGTGAGGACAACACAAGTCACGCCCGGGAAAATCCTCCATGTAGACCTATAGTTGTGCTAGTGAAAGCTGCAGGTTGGGTTTGCAAATCGATTTCTTATCCGCTAATGTCGGGGATTTTTTTTTACCGCCCGCCATGTTGGAACTTCCCGCGCAAATCTCTTTCACTCTTGACCTGGGTCATGTCCCGTGGCTCCAACACCTTCCCCGCCTTACTCCAACATGCATTTCAACCAAAGAGGGGCGAATCACTCGTTTGCCTGTTTGATGTTTACAAAGGGGAGAGGAGAGTCTTCTCCTTTGGATAATCAGCAGGGTACAATCTACCACTGTCCCATTCAAGAGGATGGATACTGGTATTTTACGGACCCAACTCTGCTGCTTAAGTGACCAGCCCCTCATTTAGGTGAGAAAAATCTGCTTCATGAAAATAATAATTTCTCGTAATGGACAATCATGAGTCAAAAGGTAACAGAAATATTATTTACTGTATAACAATTACTGAACATGTTAGTTGCAAGTTAGACTTTTCTCGAAATGAAAAAATCATAATAATCCCGTAATAACCGTATATCCAAGAAATGACCCAATTGCAAACTGCGTTTCCTCAAGGTTGGCACCACCACGAGTGATGCGGTGGCCACCGCTTAGGATGGTGCCGCCAACCAATGACGCACGATTCCCTTGGACATCAGTCACTAATTCCGAGGCCATCGTGAGGTCCAGATTGGTTGGCGCGTTCGCGCGACCAAAGAAACCGCCTAGAAATTGGACAGGTCAAGTTGTCGAAACCTCCCCAACCATTCCCTTTTTTATTCGCGATCGATGATTCGGTCAGTGAGTCGGCTTGACGACCGATTCGACTGCAGAGAGAAAGTGGTGTCATTTGCAGTAGAAAATGTTATGGACGGCCATAGAGGTCCTGCACTCAAGACGGAATGCATATAAATGCGATTCTTGGAAAAGGATGTGGCTGCGCTAACAGAATACGCCAGCATGCCGCAAATAACTAGAAATGACACTAACCATTAATCAATAAATGAATAACCATTAAATGACTTTGGTAAGTTTGAATGCGAGAATATCCTAAGCTGTGTCGCTTCTACAAATGTAGCACATTTATTTCTAAGTCAACCTTCGAACTGGTCCGTTTGTGGTAATGGCAATTTCATTACCATGCGCAGCGAAATAATGAGCTGCCCATTATGAGGCAATCACACAATACTCACTTGCAATGCAGGATAAACTTTGCACGGCGTACAGAATTGAACGCCGGATATCGGATATTATTGCATAGAAAGAGTTTGCGGTAAGCGAAAGATTTGCAGTCCCCTTACTGATTCAATCACACACAACTTTTACGGGTTGCCAAGAAAAGATATGACTTTCGCTCTTTTATACGCAGTTTATTCGAGCGTATAAAACATTTGGAGTGCGGAACTGAGTGCACTTAACGCTTTTGCATTTGCTATAAATTTTACAATTGCCTTAACACGTCGTTCATTTGAAAATCTACAGTGTTTCAATGGAAACTTCTAGATTTTGCTTGCTTACGCCAAATTAAATTAACATATTACAATATTATTGGAAAGGTCAAAAATCTTATGCAACATATTTTATGGTGAATAATCTACTTGAAGAAATACACAAGCAGACGTTCGAGAAAGTTGAAGTTTTGGACGGTTGTCGCAAGAATGCGATGTGTCCGTTCCGCGATGAAAATCTTTATCGTGGAACAAAGTGACAAATAAATCAACTGAAACTCCGCGCTCGGTCGCACATTTCACGGACGCAGCAGAACAAAGCTGGTAGGTCAAGTCAAAAGACAAGTCCACACTATCCCCAGAATGATTTGCGACGAACTCGCAACTCTCTAATTTATTTCAGCGAGAGCGCCGACAGAATCCTGGCTCTGAAACCCCACCATCCAATATATCGCAATTATTGCGCTTTTATGACTCGCTCCTTCAAGTTCATCGTAGTTCAAGTTGCCCAATGCCGCCAGATTTCTAACAATGAGAATCGATCATTAAAACAAAATTCGCAAATGTGTTGATCTTCGAAAAGAATTTAAAAGAATATATATTTTCTCTTCAACTTTCTTCGAATTTCCTCGAGCTTGTCGTTTTTGCTAGTCAATAATGTAATTTTCAAGCGCATAACACAAATTCCATTGCTGCTTGACACTCCCCCGTGTGTGATCCATGGACCACGGTGGTGTTGAAAAGGACGTCCAAGTGCCCGTGGTGTCCATCTTCATCGAAACTGTGTCGGTCGAGCGACTACAATAGGTTAAAAGTAAAATATTAGCTTTTTCAGAAATCTACGACACCCATGGTGCATCTAATGGCATCGGCAAATCGACTCCTTTCGTCAACACATTTACTGAATTTTGAACTTTAAAGGACGGACCGTTTTGTTAGGGTCTCAGGAGAACATCTACAAGAAGGTAGGAAATATATTTTTGTCTTTTCATTTTGAAATTCTCCAGTCGCGAGTTTTTGTGCGTTCGGGGTCGAGAGATTTATTAATATCGGAATATTGCAACACTGAAGTTGAACATATTGCTCGGAGATTACCAGACTTGTTTTCTCGTCGATGCTGCAATATTCATTTCGTCTCGTAAACTCAATGTTTTGTCTATTTGACTACACCGAGTTAACCCTATGCTACTCTCAAGCATGTGCTAGTTGCATATTCAGACATAAAAAAAAGTAATTGACTGTGATTACGGACATCTTTCCCAGACATCTCCTGAATCAAAATATGAAACCTAATCGTCATGCAATATCAGGGGAATGAGAGAATACAGAAGAGTGTATTCCATATTTTACATTTGCTTATTACAGAGCCGCAGCATAGAAAGTAAAATACATTGTGAGTTGACGCATTATTGCTTGATGTGTTTCATATATTTCGCTTCAATTGTTCAATTGCAGTACCAACAACTACGAAATTGCCAATGCCATTGCTCCGAAATAAGCAACGGCAAAATAGGTTTATATAAAATGTTCGCATTTTCTTGTTCAAAATGAGATTGTATAAATAGCGCTCACACACTGTACATGCGAAACTGATGGCGACCCAGTCGTACCCATATTACGGTCGTCGTTTCAGATCCACCACTAGAGGGCCACGCTAATGCCGGCGTCATTCGCACTGCATTTGTCGATAAAACGACAAAAAACGGAACGCCCTCTCCAGCTTGAATAGAATCGGAGTTCAATTTTTAAATCACGGTTACATTTGAACACTAAACATGGGCTGCTGCTGCTACAGGGCAACGATTTGCGACCCGATCAGACTGCCGCCTAGCGGGGAAAATACAATTAGAACCTCCAACCCACCATCTCAAAGAACCAGTTCTTCTAAACTGGTTATGTTAAAAGTGTCACCCGCGTGGTGAAATACCGGCAGCCTTTCGTCACTCAACAGAGATCGGTTCTCACATATGTATATATGATCTGAACTGACGATATCAACATCGTCTTGGAGCCAGTCCAGGCGCGCTAAAATCCACTAGTTCGACGTCAACGGGGAATCGCATTGGGCGTGACGCGGCTGAATCTCGACAAGAGGAAAAAAGGTGGCAAAAGGGCGCCGAAACGGTGTCGCGAAGATTCCGCTCGACTATGTGTATAAGATGTCATTACCTACACTCCTGAAGCACCGAAGGAAATCTAGTAGGAGGAATGGATGGCGGCGATGGGTGGGGGTGGACATACATGTAGTGAGGAGCGCGACAGTCAGTCGCCGTTCTCTCTCTCTCTTTTCTCTTGATACAGACAGCAGCATCACATAGCAGTTGCCGACCAATAAAAAGGGAAACTCGTTACGTGGGCTTGTCGCGAGTTTTCCTTGACCGGGCGCAGATCGTGACGACAATTCAGCCTACACTTCGAGACACTAAAACCGTCGACAGCGACATGTATGATACAGGTTGAACTCTTTAATTCCAATAATTATATGGTCTGAAAAACGTATTCAGAGTTCAAGTAAATTATATATATTTATATATCTATATTTATTATATACTATATTTAAAATATTTGAAAATATAAATTTGGACACTTACAACTGGCATCTTGAAGATAGGTGTATCTAACAGAATACACTTTCAGCACGCGAACACTTCAGGCGCTGCAACCTTAAAACTACAACTTTACAGAAAGTTCACTTTTACATTTTGCAATACATTTTTTGTTAAATGTAATTAAGTAGTCGACATGGTAAAGACCTATTCTAAATTGTTTCGTAATGCCCAAAGAGCGTGTGGGCGCGAGCGAATTCTCAAATCGTTTAGCGAGTTGACAACAAAATACCTTACAATCGCAAATCTATCATCACGATTTGCGCCCACCTTTACAGATCTAAAAGGTATAAGCCTCGAGTCCGAGTCGAATATACAGTATACTGTATATAGCGAAGATGATGAGAAAGACAAAAAAAACCTTATATGTAACTAAAACATGTTCCTCCGTTCCTCGAAGGAATGCGTCCGTGCGAAAAACACAATCAACTAGAAGAGCCGTCGCGAGCAAAAGAGGCGACAACAGCCAATAGAGGCCTCAGGTACACAACACACGAGGGCTGTTCAAAATCCAGAATATTAGAAAGTTTAAGACTATAAGAAAAAGTAGAGGAAAACAAGTGAAACTCTTGTCTCTTGAAATGGAGTTCCAACAGAACAGTTGTCTTCAAATGGATGTACCAGGGGTTCGAACCACTATCGTTTCACCCATTATACTTTCACTTGTGGTGGCGGGCAATGGAATTTACAGTATTTAATTAAATTATGGCTGAAACATGTTTAAAACAATTAATATAATACAATATAAGAAAACCTCTATCCTTCGTTACAAGTTTTTTCAAGACGCATCACGACACAACACAGGTCCGACAACAAGTCCGAGCTATGATTATTGATATTTTTAATTGTTGAGCATGCGGAATATGCTTGGCAACGTTTGAATTAATAAATGAAATTCGTCTTTTTTAAGTACCCCATCTCGCACTTGTAAGGGGAAAAGGTGACTAAAATCTAGAATAGTTTGGGATCCGCCATTCAATGTAATGTCGGCTACTGTTTAGGAACCACCGTAGTACAAATGTACCTGCAGTGGGAAGAGAGAGAGAGAAGAGGGAAAAATGAAATAAAATCGCCGCCGGATGACGGCACCGATCCCGAAATCGAGTTGCCAACTGCGAGTCCATTTTTGGAACGCCATTAGCCGTAATTAGATCAGAGCCAACGGCAACGCGCTGCCATTGCCTCTGCGCCTCCCGCACCTAGGCCACACGTCGGCGAAACATTCCCACATACAGTTGTATAGTTGTTTCTCGAAAACGAATCGTCGTCGTCGTTGTCGTCGCCGCTCGTTTCTTCTCTCGCCCGATGACAAGACGAAATAACTCCGGAGAAAGCGGATTTGCATAAGGAAAAGCAATTCTGTACAAATAGGTCTATACTTTTTTTTCTCCACCTTAACTTACTCCTCCTTCCTCATACCGTTCCATTCGGCAAAAAATACAGTTTCTGGAGAACTTTTGGAAGACTCCATTTCAACATTTCTCCAGCTTCATGTCTAGATACGGCAGTTGTCTCGATTTAACCCGATCAGATCATCTATGATCATAAGGATCGAGTAAGGATATCGAAATCCAACCGGGGCCACCGTGATCCGGTCACTTATAATTTAAAAAATGAACAGACTATTAATAAGGAACCGATTTGCTCATAATCAAAATATCAGATGGTTCATAATTACTGGGATATGATCCCAACTCGACGAAGCATTGTTCATTAAAATACACTCTTACAATTTTAATTGTACATTTGAAATGATCCTAACATTGACGGAATATTCAGTAGACCTGCATAAATTCAGAGGTTCGATGGCACCCATTTTAAAAAATAAACTCTGAGAGAAATCAATTTCGAATTAACCACATTTTCAAAAGTCAGACATGTTTTTGCGGCACCCGTCCAAAACTCATTAGATTTTTATGCTCGGAAGCAATGGCGCTTGACCACGACGCAGGTCAACCTAAACGCTGACCACACTGTGTCCAGACGCGATCGGTTACACACACGTCGACACATTGGTTGGACGCGACAACTGCACCACGCACCAAACCCCAGAGCCATCGACATGAGCCTGCAGCAGCGATAGCAACATTCCCAGCGAATTATAAAGCGAGATGCGGACGCGGTTGAGCGCCAGGGTGGAGCCACGCACTGGTGCGGCAACACCCCGAACACGTTTAGGCTTTCAAACGAGACGCCATTCCCCTATCCCACCTCTCGTCAGATCCACAGGATCCCGTTGAAAATCCAGAGAGTAGAAATGGTCAGCGAAGCGTGATGCCAACTTTCACCAAGTCAGCAGATGGTCGCAGAGAGCTTCGCGCCCGAGAAACCCTACATTGGACATT
>JAQGBY010005434.1:0-14652 GCA_034698785.1 Mycogona germanica | reverse complement strand
CTAAGCTCTGAGAGGGGTACAGAATCTTCCTGTTGTGATCCGTCACTTCAGTGAATTAAAAAAAAAATAAAAAAAAATTTTTTTTCTGTATTAAAATGCATAGACTCAAAACTTACCAAAAAGTAATTGCTTTTTTTCTTATGATCAAGGCATGTGCATGGTGTATTTCTTGTGTCGCTTGATCTATGAACGTGTTCTGAATTCATCAATGTTCCTAATTCTCAAATATACATGCGGAATGCCGCCCGGAAGAAAAAATATTGTGAGTGTATTTCATCTAAAGAGAATCCGATGTCAGCCTCTTCGTACAGAAATGAGGAAGTCGTGTCGATGGCGAAAAAGGGTTGCAGTATTTCAGTCGAGTCGAAATAAGATACGAGCATAGAGTGTTGATCGGTCTAAGTCTGTATAGAGAGAGGCCTTGTCTTGAATGAACCCACAGAGCATAAATATTCGTATAAATGAAAATTAAAAATGACATAAACGTCCCCCCCCCTCCCATGCTGTCACTTTGTGGAGCATATCTTATTTGGTGATCAAGTAAAATATTGTCGACTGAAATAGAATGTGAGAGTGTGTTATTCACATATCATTCGTATATATGTAATGCTGCTAAGGGTATGAGAGTAGTGATATACACTACAGGATCTTTTGTAGTGCTATTCACTACACTGAATTTAAGTTTTACATAACTAGGTACGCGTACGAATTTACGAGAAGTAGATCCCAGAAGGATTTATAAATGGAACCCTCCAGCGAAGGATCGCGTTGTACATAGATTAGACATGCATTTACGCCTTTCCAAAAAACATCCAAGTTCCCATCCTGCGCACACGCTTCGGTACAACGATTCGTCGCTTGGGGGAAGCACTATTAACAGCATACTTTATCGATGAGATGGACTGCAGGTATGCGGCGTACAGGATACGGTTCCCTATTATTATGGGGCATAGCCAGGCGGTACTCTATCTAGCCTCACGTCGAGCTGCACGCACACATGTGAAAATGCAAATTAGGAGAGCATGATACATTGGCATTGTAGAGTGTCGAGTGTAGGCATAGACTGAGGTTTCAGGAATCGTTAATGGACTTCAATTCAATGTGCAAGAACACTGACGTCTTACAATATGTTCCCAGGCATGTGGGATACACTTTAAAAAACTGTACACACTGTGCATGGAAGCACATTTCTTTTGAAAACGATTGCGGAAATTAATTCTGCGTTATCTTAAAATAAATGGCCGACAAAATGCAAGAAGGGTCATAGGATTCGTTGAACGTCTTAAACAACCACCTTTTACGATGGCAGCGGAATCTCATGAAAATCTCATGAAATACAAAATAAACGAATATTTGTGAATACAAGCTTAGAAGCTTGCGTTGAATTGAAAACATGTAATTGAGCAGTCAGTAATTCAATTAACGAATGTTCGTGCGCGCCAGGTACGATTGTATACATTGTAGCGATTCTTAATTTCCACAAAACTCATGATTCGTTGTTCTCCAGGAGTATAACCACGTTGGAAACGCTTCTCTCGCATCACCCCCTCATTGGCAGCGCGGATGGTCTAACGGAAACAGGGAGACACGGGGATAGAAGTTTAACCCCTTCTCCTCTTCAGGCACGCACGCAGAGACACAAAAGTAGACTTGGCCGCTGCATTGCGAAGGTCAAGTTGCCATACAATGACCGCATAAAAACTGATGTTGTGCATAAACTAGATAGCGAGCGTGAATGCATACTGAATATATAATGGGGGAGTTTCTACCCGATGATAAGGTAATAGCCAGTTTGCCAAAGCACCTAGTCATGTCTCCATCTACGCGCCATGTCTGCTTTGAGAGGAAAGGGAAAATGGCTGCCTGTGGGACCGCTTCGGAAACACTATGCAAATAGCCGTTCGTATAAATGAATTGAAAAAAAAATTGAATTCCCAAAACAATTGTCGCTTAACTCCACAACTGATGTAGCTTTACGAAGAAAAAATTCCCGAATTTTAAAGTTGAAGAAATATTTCAACATAAAGCTTTTTTTAAAACTCGAATCAGACAAATCTTTTCAAATAAAAAGTGCAGAAGCACGAGCAGATTCGGATATATTTCAACGAAGACATAGAGCTAAATAGTTTAGCGGCAAGATCCGAAAGGTATAGGAATAAAATGACGAAAGGAATGATATCTGTATGATGGATATGACGAAAGATCAGGATCAGCCTGGATCAGCCATCGAGGTTCTTACAGATATCATTCCTTTCGTCGTTTTATTCCTATACCTTTCGGATCTTTCCGCCAAACTATCTAGATTTGTGTGTTCAAATCTTTTAAAGATTCAGGCGGCATCTAATATGTGCAATCTTTATTTTTAGAAATCATAAATGATGCTCCAAGAATCTTAACAGGTCCGCGTGTTTAAAAAGTGTCCCCAAGTTTAAGATGTGACAATCTTAAAGTGTACATTAAAAAGTCAATCGCTTTGTGAATGTCGCACAGTGATCGCAGGCAGGAGGCGTGACATTTTCCACCGAAACGAACTGGTGACGTGATAGACGTAGCCCTATACACGTGATGTCGCAAACCCATAGTCCATACCTATGTTAAAACGCATGCATGCTTTTTTGCGCTGGGAGGAGGAAAACATTGCTAAATCGTTGACGTCTGCCGACGCAACCGTGTAAGGGGAAGCGGTTGACGGCGGTGCAGCCCTGCAACAGGTTTGTTCGCTTTCGATACACTGTCGAAACGAACGAGGCAATAGTTAAACCAGGGCATCTTTCTCGTTATACATCGTCACTTTCCTTTTTCGCTGATAAATTTTTATGGCGCATAATTGTAATGTCATTTAAACACAATTTACCGAAATCAAAATAATGGATGTCTTAACTTGGTGATCAAGCATTAAACTCGAAAACCACTTTTGAAGAACGCACCACCGAAAATTGCTGATTCCAATTCTTATTGAACAACTAAGATTAACTGTATATTTATTGAAAGGAGCAAATGCGTTGATGCAGAGCAATATTGATAACTACGTCTCAGGATAAAAAGTGTATTTACCTGACAATACGCGCAAGTGGTTGCTTTACACTTTGCATCGAAGCTCAGCGAAGCACTTTCTTACTCTCTCTTTTTTTATGCGGGTAAACGGCCAGACCTCGATAATAGGGACATTTCTATGATGTCCGAATCTTCGACTTGAGTGCAGAGTCAGATATTTTCGCCCATTATAATGATGGGGCCGCGAGGCAAGTGCGAGGCATGCAGACCAAATTTGGTATTCTAAATTTTTGATATTTGGGCCATATCCAGCAAGAAATAACAAAAAATTGTGTCCAAGTCAAAGCACCATGAGGGGTACAGAAAATCCTGTAGTGCAGAGACTACAGTGAAAATTAAAAAACAAAACAAACGATTGCCAGAATTTCAAAACCAAATTATTGTTCACGAATGTGTATAAGTGGCGTATTTTTCATCAGATTTTTGGAATATTCATGAACCGGGGAATTGCAATTTGCAATTGTGCCCCCCACATAGTGCCTAAGCACCAAGAGGGGTACAGAAACTCCTGTTGTGATAATTCAGTGAATTAAAAAAAAATTGAAATAAAACGTGTGCAGATTGAGTTCAGGAACAATCATTTTCAACAAAATTTTAGTTGATAAGATTTATACTATAAATATTTACAATAGTAATAATTGTATTCAGATAATGGTCAAATGCCCCACGAAATAAATGCATGTTTTGATAATAAAATAGCAGCATTTTAAAAGGCATATCAATTTGTTTAAAAAGCGTATAATGTGGCAAAGATCGGATGAAAATTATTCGAAGATCAACATAAAACGTTCGGCGCATTTGTTTAACGCAATCTTCATTTTTTGACCCTGATAGAAATTGTCAGATTAAAAATTTCAAGAAAACATGCATGCAAAAAACTCTTGAAGAAAAATATTGCCAAAGACTGAGTCAAATTGAAAATTTACAAATTTACTGTCAGAAGATATTGATGCACGAAAGCAACAGGTGGTACGAGTTTCATCTCACCTCTAGTGATTATCTCGTTCACCCATGACTGCTCCGTCCGGTTGTCATCCAGCATCAATGTAACGTCATGTAAATCGTCTCTTGGCGAGAGTCGCGACGAGACACCATTAGGGGTGACTCTAAATAGTTGCGTGTATTACATTTACATGGACACATTGTATTTTACGCGTCAACTCGGCATTATGGCCTCGTAAAACTTTTTATGTATTCTATATCTTTAGAGGCAGATCGTAGTTTACATTGTTTCAACGTGAATGGTCACAATTTGTACAGACCAGTGGTACCCAAACTTGATACCAAGCATGATATACAGAAATCCTCTTCCCAAAATGTCTCACTATTTTATTTTCGCATTGCAATAACCATGACCTGTGATGTTCTATGCTTCCTCTCGTATCTCACGAGAGGAATGCAATACAATACCAGCAATTCATAATTCCCCAAAATAGTTATTTCAATTATACACCCTGAAATTAATAGCACAGTATTTCTAACGATTGCTTCATTTTACTTCCCCTAAAATATTTATTTATTAACGTTTAACGAATGAATTGAATTGTTTGAGAATGAATCATTATCCTCTCTCCAGAGTTTGGCCACCTTCGATACACCTGCATATGTAAATAAATGCAACATTAGTGTCCGAAATACTTTAGATATGGCTGTTTTATGCGACCGGGATAGCAAGCCATGAAAATTATAATCACTTGTCGAGGAAATTTCTCTGCTAACGAGATTCGCAAATGCTGATGCGACTGCATCAGCTAGTTAGTCCATTCCCTGAATATAAATAACCTGGGTATCTTTTTTTCTTTATGGGATACCACTGATGCTCGTAGTCTAGAAGCTGAACACAATTTATTTTGTCTGTTTCTGTCATTGTGTTTGGGGCAAGAATTGGAGCCTTAAAAGTCCTTAAAAATATTACTAATATTATTATGTAATATCACTACAAGATTTTCTGTGCCCATCTTGGTGCTTAGACACTATGCGAGTGACACATTTTCACCAGTAACATGGGATCGAAATTATCAAGAGCCCGCACCGGGAATCGAACCCGGGACCACCGAGCTACAGCCAGTCTCAACACCGACTGGGCTACGAGATAGTCTCTCGAAATTGTAAATTAAGGCGGAGAGAAATAATCAGTCGATCCCTTCTTGACAGTACTAAATTGTACGAAGAATTAAATAAAAACAGTTGGACAAGTTTTATTTCTAAAAAAAAAGTTGACGCGGGGTTTAACCTTGAAATTGTAAAATTTGTCCACGGCTCCTATAAATGTTTGAAGCTAGTCTGTTTTCAGTTTGAGCACTTCCAGTCACGCGAGATAAAGGCATCAACATGGAGGAGGTGACAAGGAGTGAGGACCGCGTGGTGATACACCGCGGCTAATTCACGGTTGGTGGGAGTAAATACCCTTAACCCCAGTCCCCACCCCGCCCTCGACACCCTTATTCCCGTTCCCATGTCCCGCAAATCAATGTGTTTTGGTCCAACCACGGAAGGTGAGGAAATGTTGGAAAGGACATAGAAATGAGAGAATGAGCACGCAGGTATCAAAAGCGACGAGCCGCAGAGTGAGAGAAGAAACGCCATTGTTAAACCCCACGCCTACTTGTCGCGACACAAGTTCGTGGCTAACTAACCCTAAATATACAACTAATACATAATAAATAGGATGAACATGCCCCCTCAGAGCCACCAAAACACATGAGCAATGTTCGAAGTATACACGGTGTGCATGAATGGAACGGAACTCAGAATGGTGAGCTAAATTGATTCTGGGAAATTTTAATGAAATTTTCCTGTCTACGGGCAAGAGGTTGTGGAATGTGGATACTGGATCCAACGGAGGCGTTGAAAGGCGGAAACACTATGAGCCAAAACATGTTATTCTGCTCTTCGGTTGAATTTATCCAGAAAGGCTGAATTTATATTGTGTTATACTTTTATATAGGAAAAGAACTCTTGATAGTTTCACGAGACGGACGCTAGAATTCTCGAGAGTGCGTTTTTGTCGTACTTTCTATGTATATTTTTACGTAACTGATAAGGCAGTGTGAAATTTTAGAACAAACACACCGTAGCCTGTTATTTATTAGGAAAGGTGTGGCGTATTTGTTCACGAATGTTAATGTCGAGTCAATGCAAACTAGCGACACCGCCGACTAATTATTAAGTGTTAGATGATAACTATTCGCTAAATTCAATAAATGCGAAGGTTGTCGATCCCCCAGTGCCATGGTTTGCCAGACCGAGGGCAACGATCGCGATAACTCGTAAATTAGTTTTTTCTTCTTCACCTATAAGATTGGTTTATGGTTGGCACACTATGCGGTTGACGTTTCGCAAAGGCGAACGGATGAGAGCATGGACAGACGCCCAACAATGCCATCATGTACATGTATATATACTGTTAGATTCATGACGGTACTTGTTTTACGGGATATATAGGATGGCGAAATAGTAGGATAGCTAAATTTACCACCCTGCCCTTCCCCGCCACACAAAGTCCACATCTACCTTTGATCAACCTCAACAGCACACAGGTAAACATAACAGGCACATCTCCGCCTCTCCCCCTCCTTTATTTTTCCTGTTAGCGATGCAGGGAGGGGTGACAAGATCAGGTCCAGTCCTTTAAAAAGGCGTGACGACGCTTTATGGATGGGTATAACACGCTGGTACAGGTAGATGAGTCTATGCAATGCATAATCATCCTGAGACCCCCCTCAGTGTCAACGAATCGAACCGACAGGTTCCCTCATCCTCCAATTCAGTATGTCTCTGCTGTCAGCCATTTGAGTGGTGGTGGGGCGTGTATGGCACAGGGCACAATCTAAAAAAAATTCAATTTTTGTATCGGAGTTTTCAGCTAAATAAATCACATGGGGTCAGAGTTCAAAATCAACTCCCACGCACCATCCCATCAGTGAAACGCCCAATTACCACGCCACAGATAGAGCTCACCGAGTTTACTATGATTAATTATAATGTATTCCCCCTCTAGAACCCCCACTGATGGAACGGGTATCAAGGTATCAATTTCAACTTAGAATTTTCTCTAATGTGAAACATTTATTGGAAACAGCTTTCCTGACGTACAATTAAACGTATTTTTTGTGTGAGAGCGTGCCTATATAATAGGGTTGATTGCAGGATTTACCCACTCTCAGTATATTAAATGGATTGAACACAGTAGAGTATAAATGGGGTATCAGGAACATCTATACAGGCAAACGAGTGCGGCGTACACATTTAAAACTCTAAATTATCAATGGAAGCGCTACCATTGTTGTTAAACAAAGGTTGGCCTTGTTTTTAAAAACTTAATTCACAAAAAACATGCGCTAAGGAGATCCCCCCCCCCCCACTCATACTGCTGAATTTCTAAAGAAAAGTTTTTACTACTTCTCTTATTTTTTACTTACTAGAATAGCTAATGCGATTAAGAGAACATACTGAAGAATTTCTTTTTGAAAAAAGGGATTTCGCCGATAAACACTTCACTGCTGAAAATGATCTCACCTCCAATGACTATAATGAAGCGTATATGAATTTAATGTTATAAAGGAATCCCAGCTCCTGATCATTTCAGATTTGCTGTAGCTATTTCAATAAATAAAACAAAAAAATGAAATTTCATTTTAAAAAATGAAAGTTTATGGGGTACAGAAAATAGGTTTACTTTTTCCACATGAAATGCAAAATCTGTACTATTTTCACTAGCGGTGGCCAAGTTATTTTTCGCATTCTGATATTAAAGTAATTTTAAAAGCATCCAGAGTCCTCCACTGACGTCAATTTCGCCTCCTATCCAGAACTGGATGATCAGGATGTATTCTTGGAACATCTACCGAAGTTAAACATTAAGAGTGGTAAATGAGGATAAATGAAAGGTAACGATTTCTTTCACTAAATCCATGGAATTGGACGAATGGACATTACCGAAATATGCAACTAAATTCTACAAACGTCTTCTACAATTTGTCATGTCTGCAATGAAAATTTGTGACAAGCCGCCGCAGAGATTCTTGAAAATCCTCAAATTCCAGGCACTCATGTACGTAATCCAAATGAGAATAATGAAATATTTGTTAGCTTGACATGTGTTTGGTGCTTATCTCTCTGCAGGGCTCCGTTTATGATCGCATAAGTGTGTTCGGATTTTATAGTAGAGTCAACGTGAACGATTCTCGGAATCAGCCGGACATAAAACACCTAAAATATAAGATACTCACGCCGATAATAGTTGTGACCTTTCAGAGAGAGAACAATAATTACTAATAACAAGGGGTAAACGAGCAGGCGGTCGAGTTCGCTGATGATCACACAATATGTGGGCCTACCTTACAACCTAACTCTTCAAACTAAACGAAAAAAACGATAAATCAGCCTGTCTCAAATATGTTGCCATAACATTTTGCACGCCAAATGTAAAGGACGATCACCTCTCACTCTTCCTCTCGGCTGACTCTTTTTACCAAATTCGTGGTACAGACCTAACTATAGGCGAAATACATGTGCAGAGAGAAGTAGCAATTGCAGTCCACGCCCTTGAAAGTTCGCTTCAACGGAATACACAAAATGATACTGAAGGAAAATGTGAGCCTTTAGGAAACCCTTTATCAAAAGACAAAAGTGGCTTCACAAGGAACTGTCAGAAAAACTGAAAATAATTGAATAGATTTAGTTGGGAGGGAGAGAAGTCTTGAGATATTTGTTAAGGAGATCCACCAGCGTTTCCGCCCTAACTCGTCTCCCCCAGCGGAAGTGCCCAGGTAATTTTTCCTAGCCTAAGCATGATAACCTATAGGTAAGTATCATTAACGTTTACCAAGTAGTAAAATACAAAATATTGTAATTCAACTCTCATGGGAGGTACACGTCAGGTGAAAGAACAGAATGGGTGTCTCCAAAACGTAATGCTCTGCGTTATGGGTTGTAGTAGAATATCGGTTTAAATGCCGGTAATTTGTTGGTAATTGGTGAGGGGGAGGGTGAATTCCATGTGATTTTATAGATCTCATACGTTGTAGGTATTTATAGTGCAATGCATGTGTGCAAGGTATAAAGTATAGACAGTGTGTGTGTTTGCATTAAGTGAGCATTTTCGACGTTGGCCAAATGACCCCACCATGCTAATCCCCCCGCGAGCAACACACAATAGGCGTCTGGTCTCGCGGATTTCATACCTTTAAAATTCGCTGAATCTCACCGTGCGAGCGACGTTGTGTGGTTGGTGGCCACGCACGGGTTTCGCAGAAAGAGGCGTATTTAACGCAGATTGCTCAAGGTGGATTCACAGAGCCGTCTTTTTCGAGGAACTTCGGCAAATGTGCCAATGAATTTTTGCTGGAGTTCTGAGGTCACCGAGAACAAGAATGCGAGATTTCATTTTATTTTTAATGGCGGGCGCTATAACAGCATGAGGAAATATTTCCGCACCTGCGAAGGAGGGAACATTCTTGAAACGTTTTCTGTGACAAGAGTCGATATTAGATCATAATTATCATGCAGTCACAGCTTTAAACTACCGGATCACTAAGAATAGGTTAAATTATTTACTTGAGTTTGGTTCCATCCCAATTATAAAAGCACACACACAAAGCGCTATTGTAAATCAGAAACTCAGTAACAAAATAATTTTATATATTCTAATTTCTTGGGTAGTGACGAAAGTTTTTGGTGAGTTCATATCGTTTGTCTTTGTGTTTTGCAAATTTCCAATTTCTCTATTTCCTGAAGATCAGAAAAAAACGTGGTTTATTGACGAACTTGTTGCTTACTCTCGATTACAGTCTACAAATCATTTCATTTCATCGGCTTCATATCTACAGACTGTACTACTTTGGATTTAACAGCACAGTTAAAAAGATCGAGCCTGCAACGAGAACATAACCCATTTTAACCAGATTTTTTCTCCCGTTTGTTGAACAATGTGACAAGGATATAAAATGTATATTGCCTTTCACGCAGCTGTGATTCACACACCGTATGTTCACAACGTACGTATCTCATAATTATATAAACCTGCTGCTGAAAAAAAGCAAAGTCCAAAAAAAATGGCTATTGGGGGAAATACAATATCACGATCCTTTTTCTCAAAGGTAGACCGTGCACTAAACCCGATATACACATGATGTTATAGGTGCCCAAAAATGTTATTCCTCCATTATCTTCCCATCCAGATTAAATGATACGGATCCCGCCGGTAATTTGGGCAAAAATTTGACAACGAAATCGATAAATCAACGTCAACATCCGCGTGCGCACCTGAAGAAGCCCTCTAGGCCATCTCGTATGTGAGCATGCCATATAGCAGTGGTCGTCAAACTGGTTGGTGAGCGCAACATAGGCACACTTGAGGGACTGCCCAATAAATTCTTTGCTAAATGAATTATGCATGGTTGCTGATGAACCGTATAAAAAGTGTGTCGCCACTGCTTTACATTGAATGCATTTATACGTGTGCACACATAAACGCGTATTCGCTTCACGTATTGGATGTTCTTTCGAAGGGCGACCAATCGATCATTAATCACGGATGAAACTGATCGTCGCTCACGAGTGAATTACACTGTATATTTAGATACTTTGTGCAGATATGGTCACCCTATCCATAAAAGGGGAATTATAATTAGTGTGGTGGTCGTTGAAAATACTTTTTCGAAAAATGCGCCAAAGGGAGTGGGCGAAATATTGGCATCACTTCCAAGGTAAGTTTCCTGTCCAACCTGGACCAACCAACATTAATGACAAAAGTTTGACAGCGCTATATGTTTATGGTAAAGGCAACGATGACACACCTAAATTTTGTATATATCGTTTAGAAATTCGATAAACTATAACAAAATTTAAAACATGGACCGCCGGTTCTGTGGCCCACAGTGATTGTACGAGCTACAGATACATAATACAGAGTACAGCCAACGTATAATGTATACGCCGAAGGGTGGTGCAGAGGTTTTATTAGCGTTGATACGCGAATAAAATGCTTGCAGTCGTTTTACGTCAATTACTCTCTGGCAGTCGCGAGCATGCCACATTCGCGCATAAATTAAACGAAAACTTTATGTGAATGCGCTTGACCCGGCTCGTCGTCTACCTGACCTCGCGACAAAAGACAGGACCCGACAATCGGCATTCCAATTTCGTATTTCGGCGTCAGTCGCAGACATTTCGTCTGTCTATTCTTTGTCTCTACTCGCGTCTGTCTGACCGCAACTCGGTAATTTTTGGTGTTCCAACAACCAGGGTGTATTCATTGAAGGGTGACTGCAACAAGAGGACTCCTGAACGTCCTAGAAACTACTATAAAATCTGTACGTATCCGGATACGACAAGAGAATGCAGAGTCATGATGAAAGTGAGACAAACATTTTCAAACAAAAGTAACGATAACAAATTTAACGATATTTAAGACAAATGTTATCTCATTTTAAGGACTTAGTTCAGTACAGCAAAGCTGAATTAAGTGAAATGCAAAACAATGTTCAACACTGCCTGCCTATACAGAATGCTAAAAAAATATAAACTCGTAGAAACGCATTTGTTGGGAGTAGAAAAACAAACGTAATGGTTTTTGATTCTCGGAATTATTAAATAAAAACAAGAATAACTTATTTGGCGTCGAAAGAGCGGCTGGCTAAGACCGAGTCTCGACAGATACTACGATCCGATATTTACAAGACGAAGAAAAGAGATTTGGAAAGTCATTACGATGATTACGTGACGGTCTGTTGTCACGACAACAGAGGAATCTGACAAGTGGCGCCGCATGTGGCGTCGAGTGGCAACACCTGAGCGACCACCCGAGCCCACCTGTGGTTCGGCCCGCAGCGCGCTCACAGTTTGAAGCGTTAATCAGAAAAGTGTGCGAAATCGTGAATTCTTGGTTATTTAGCTCATCCTGACGCAATTGTGTTTCAGTGCATCGAAACATCTTAGGAGTCCCAACCACCAATCGCACTGCACGCGCGTGTGTGCACGCGTGCGTTGCTCAAATGTTGAGGAGCAGTCGGGCGCCAACAGCAAATAGAATTTCAGAAACCCGATGCTCCCAGCCACAAAAGCGAAATATAGAGGTTATCACCGTCAAAAAAAAGAAAAAAGAGACAAAACGCCAACTCTTTGTTACCGGTGCGACCATAAACAATGGACCCCCGCCATGCACGCTCCGTTGCGCCCGCGATGCGCTCGCCGAGCATGAAAGCGCTCATTTTGTGTTTTTTCAAGTGGGCGGATGGATGCTCGGCTGGATTTGGTGGCGCGTCTTTGCCAATTTGGAGTTTTTTATATTTATTTATAAAAGCAGATTTTGGTCCCCGCTGTTGAATGCATTGAAAACAGACCGCTGCTGATTGGTTGCATCCGGTTCGCATGTGGAGTAAGGGTGATTGTGAAAATGGCGGTGCGCACATTTGGAGGGTGCGAAAGAAAAATTTAATTAATTTTTTATTAATTCATTTTCAAAGCTATTATATTTTGCGGTTTCGCGAAAATCAATGTACAGACGCTTCAATAATAATCCTTGTCACACTGGCGATCTTCTCAGCTTGCTCGAGAGATCTCAATTGTCATTGAAAATTTGAGAAAGCTAGCTTTCGAGATCGCAGGCTCCATCTTCAAGTTCAGATCGCGTGCCCGAATGTTCTGAAAAGTACTAAGCGACCTCTTCAGCATATTCGAAATCGTTAAGGACGTCTGAATTATGTAAAATAAATTGGAAGTTGGGCCCGGGACAGCGCCGGACAAGAAAAGACGAACAAGAGTTGGCGATAACTCTTCTAATTATAATAAATAATAGTAAACTATTACTCTGTATTAAAACATGAATTAACTAAACTAGAACAACGTGGGAACTGACGCTACAACTATGACGATGACGATTCACATCCAACAAATTCACCACGTCCACATCTCCAGTAAATATTAATTTTCCACGGGAGATGTAGATGTGGTAAGTTTACATTACCGACCTCCTTCATACAAGTACAAAACTGTTTTCAAACGGCAACATGGCTGTCCCGTTTAGTACGGCTCACCGCGATTTTATTGGCTATCTACAATTGTTTCCTCCTAGTGGTGATTGGCGCAGAATACACTAAAATCTGAAAGACACCAAGCTGTGCTGTTATTTTGCTGCACGAAAACAATAAAAACCCGTTGTACCGATATACAAGTATCCTGGCACAGGGGCAATGCTAGCTATCGATGGACCTAATACAATTATTTGTCCCAAAAAATGGGTGCGTGTAATGTCACATAAAGTGAGCCCACCTGCTGAATGCCTGACATTTGACGCTTTGTTTACTGTGTAAGTGGGTTTTTTTCGTTTCCAGACAGCGCAAATGCAATGACAAAGTGGACTTTCGTACTTCAAAGATGTCGTGGTGAGATAAGTTAAATTATACTATTCACGCCCTCCACGACATCATTTCGAATGCATTCACTCATATACAAACTGTATCTGCGCTCGTTCTGCATCTCAAATTAACTAGAGCGGGTAGTGTCGAAAAGTATTTCATTTAAACAATCGCTGGGTTGAGTCAACGAACTGTAAGTTCTAGAAGAATCATAAGAAAAAGGAGTATGTACCACCAAAACGCTGGTAAGTCAGTACCGAGAAAGATGGCACCACTTTTACTTCCATAATATATAGATAGATAATCAATCTAAGAGAAACTGGTGAAACTAGCGTTCACGGTGAGCGCCTGACAAAGCTGGAAAGCCTCCCGAAGATTTTTTGTTATCTGGAGCGCCAATCAGGAGCTGTCCCGTTTTAAAATAGAATACATGTACTATACGTCCTGCTGTCCTTTCAATAATTATTGGTTGTATAATAATAAATATTGGTTGTAGCTCGACGAATGTGGCATGTGGCGTTTGTCTCCTATTAATTATTTTTCGGATCTATAATTTTGATAGGGGAGTGAAGAGGAACCCCATTAGATCCCTCGATAAAGATTAATTTCCGTGAATAATACGCCAGACATAGGAAAGATGAAAAAATGATGCAGGCGGTCTAACGCTTTCAGAACATCTTCCCACACCTGTTGCCGAAACAATGGCGCCGCCCACAATTAAAGTAAAGCAATGTACGCAGCAAGGGAGGAAACTGCTTGAGAAAAAAAATGAAAACACAAGCTGGCAGGTATAATAAACTTTTTGAGACGTGTAATTATATGGCAGACATGTAGATTTCTGATATTTAAATATGATAGACGTTTCGTTCATCCAAATTTGAATACAAAAGCTTTAGATGTTCTTACAATATTAGGCGAGAATTGCTGCTGCCAAACTACATATCTGTAAAACTTAGTTTTGACGATGACTCAACGACCACAGCCTGAAGCATCTGCTTGTATATTTTCCTCAAAAAATTCTACGCGACACCGAATTTACATGTATACCACAAAGGATTTTTTTAAACAAATAAAAATATGCAAACGATTTCATAATTTTAAGGGAACAATTCGTATTGGAAATCTTCACACAAAAAATGTTTTCAATTTTTTTTAAAAGCACATGATGTTTAAATTATAAAATTGACACAGCTAAGTTTTACAGCTATGTAGTTTGGCAGCAGCAATTCTCTCCTAATAA
>JAQGBY010005433.1:0-14653 GCA_034698785.1 Mycogona germanica | reverse complement strand
CAATCACAGGGCGCCGAAGATTTTTCTTCACGCCGAAGATTCGTCGGGAAAACATACCCTGGGTACATGCATTTATCAACATTCAGTAGAAGCTGCCATTTTTCTTTTTTACGTCAAATAGAGAGATCCACCAGAGAAAACCACCTTTTGTTTTCTATTCCTAAAAAATCCTGATAATCAGTCTGAAACCTGCCTACTGATGTCATATCCATAAGCTTTTGCTAACAAAAGTTGATCGGGGAACTGTGTCAAAAGCCTTGCTAAATTGAATTTTTCTAAATTGAATTGAAAATGGAACTAGAATGAAATTTGGCTAACGGGAAAATCTTCCTGGTTGGCCGCCACCATCATCGACAAACGTATATTCTCGAGTAATCCACCTGGCGGCAAGAACTTGAACAGCTACACCGTGAGCACCAGGGCTCACGGCTCACCGGTGATCTATGATAAACGAAACCAATCGGCGGGGCGACATTGGCATTTGCAGACTAATTGGTGCAGAAATATATTCGGGAGACACCTGCAAATAAATGCCTCCTCCTTCATCAGCAATCTATTAAATCATTGTCTTCGTTACTATGGCAACGAAGTCAGTAAGTGGACCCCATTGGCAGTCTCGTCGCTCCCACATCGGATATATACCATATAGCGAGTGGTGGATACCATGCATTTCAGGATCCACGCTGTAGAGAACGCTGCGAGGGTTCGAGGAACCGGTGCTCGAGGCTCCGGTGCGCAGTCACCACTTTCCCCTGTTAAAACGGTCCCTCCACCACGGACAAATGCTCGCAAAAGTACGGGGGAGGAGCGTCACTAGTGGTCTTAAAGGAGGATGTAGTCGGGACGGATGTATGTAGCCTTCATTAGAGAGAAGCACACGTGGCAGTCATACAGTAGACAGTGATCTTGGGAAGGAGGGAGGGTGAAGGAGACATAGATCTGTGAAACAATCTCGGGGAACACAAAATGTCTCCCGTTACATATCAGCCACTCCAAACCCATCTGTTGTTGATGACTAACATCGTCGGCCCACACGTACAAACTAAAAGCCACAGTCGGACTATTTAGTAGGCGATGCATACGTTGTCGTAGAGGACCGACCATTAAACCAACGTGCGTCCAAGTACGAATTGCTTTTATCCCGTGTGTACGGCTCTTTTTGGAATACGGGACAACTTCGGAATTGTTGATGGAATTGTAAAGATACAGGGGACAGCGCAGGATTCGACATAATTTGTTAGCGATAGATTTGGTCGAGTGGACAGCGCGACGGACATGTTTTCAATATTGGGATGGGAATCGTTAGAGGATTGTAGAAAAACGACCAATATAGAAGGCTCGAATTCTGAAGGGGGATTTTGTAATGTCAAAATTGGGGGAATTGTGAGACAGGCTCCTTACTAGGTGTAGAAGAACGGGACATTCCAAAATGGTTCAGGCACTGCATTGTAGTTGTGACTCTCGTACTTCGACTCCTATTTCCCCAGAGTGTGTTGACAGTGGAATGGCCTTAACGAGTCTTAAGTCGTTGAAACGCTCCACAACTTTGTACTCATCCGAGCCCCCACCCCATCCGGGACTGCGAGTGGGGTGCATATTGTAATTGTAACGGGGAATGGCATTATTGACCAAACGAAACAAAGACAAGATTAAAACAAAGCATATTCAGGGACAGGGAAATCAGACCATTCGTAACCGAAGATCCGATTCTACTTTTCGTTTGATCAGACCGAGATCAATCCTTCTTTTGTCCATTTAAGAGTAACAGCAGGCCTCATTGAAAATGATTCTGAATAAAAACATATATATATCGTTTGAAAAAGAAAAGACGCCAAAATCGATAAAAGCGACAAAGACGCCTTGATGAGCCCTGTATTTAGTACTCCATTTGCAGTGACGCACTCGTCGACTTCGAGTCTTCTTCACTATAGGAGCCCAATAAAGGACAAGCAGTTTGTTTTACACTCGACAAGTCTATTGTGTCGCTTTTGTTATTGCTCTGTTCAACGTTAATCTGATTAGGAAAGTCGCTGGGGGGAAACGTGAGTGAAAAATCATTAAATTCGTCCTCCATAATGGAGCGCGCACCCGGGATCCACACGCTTCACTGCAACATGTTTGGGGGAGACGGGAGCGGAGGCCTGGAGACAGGATAGAGAGCCACGTAGTTACCATCATTGATAGCAATTTCGAAGTTCTTCCAGCTGGGGTGCGCCCTACCCTCGCTTAAACCGCTAATATGCTCACACGATAACAGGCCGCATTGTTCAACGCGCACTCCTCCGTACGAAATGTAAAGAAACCTCATGTAAGCGTCTGAATAGAAATTTCGAAGCTCACCCATCTGGTGGTGGTGTCTCAACCCTGCTAGTTTCAATATTTTATATCACCGCGCAGCAATACCAGGGTTTTAATCCTCGTGGTTCAACGCACCTTTTACTCAACAGTTCAAATGCAAGCTTACCGAGTCTTTTCAATGTATGCGCATAAAAGAACGTAAGTAAAGTTGAAGTGGTATTCTATGTTTAATAAATAAATAACATATTAGAGAAATGCAATCGCAAGCTCAGAACATTCAAGAACATTAAATGCTGAGAAGCGTCAGGTATGAGAAACGCCAGAAACGAAAAAAACCCATGCTATATATAGGTTCCGATTTGGCAATTCCTCCTCATTTTATCTCTTTCCTCTAAGTTGCGCCCACTGATGAGCCTCCATTCTGTGCTCACTCATTGTACTTAATTTGTGTGGCGTTTTTAAAAAAATCAATCATCTGTAGTCAACCGCATTACAGGCGTTCTGTAACCCTCATGGTGCTTAGGCACTATGCGAGGGGCACGTCTAGTACCCCAAGATCGAAATTTGCGAGCCCGCGCCGGGAATCGAACCCGGGACCGCCGAGCCACAGTCAGTCGCAATGCTGACTGGGCTACGACGAGTTTCCACATCTTGGAACAGCTAAACCCCAGTGGTAATCCCCAAGCAGCAGTGCCCCCCCTTGTTTCTGACGATTCTCATATTTGACGTTTACAATCACACTCGCGTGTTAAGTGTACTTATTTCACAGAAATTATAAAAAACAGGCAAAAAAAATGTTAAGGAGGTTCACCGTTGATTAGAGGTGTCGAGTGGTAAAGAGGTTGCGCGTTCGCCTCAAAAACCCGTGATCGCGGTTTTGATTCCAGCCGACACCTTCGGAATTTTTCGGGCGAGAGAAATTCCTTAGCGAGCCTTCTTTCGGAATAGAAGTAAAATAGACCCCATTCCTAGGACAGCCTAGGTTAGACAAAAATATCCAGGTCGCCTTCTGGGGGGTTTTGAGGAGCTAAATCACTGGTAACCCACCCCCCTTAACAATCTTTTCCCCACCGTTGATTGAATACTCGAGCATAAAGCTCCCCCCAGACGATGTCTGCCCGCATAGCACACTCAGAGACCGGTTGTCCTTTCGACTTCATCCTTGCAAAGCTCCCCCGAATGCTTCCCCGCATAACACAAACAGTGAACTACGACGAACGACTAGAGTCGAGTTGGTAAACCGGAAACCCATCCTACGTGTTACGTGCAGGCCTAGTTTGGTTACAAACACTCGACACACAGCACAACAACATAGTACCGGTGCACTGCAACGAAAGCGGGCACATCATATTATAGGGATGGGGGGGAAAAATGGTTATTTGAAATCTGGAGTTTCTTTCCCGGGAAACAATCGACGCGCCCGCAAGACTCGAATTTCGTCCCCGCCTCCATGTAATCACTCTTGGTGATTCAACGTAATATAGGCTTAATATAACATCGAGGTGATACTGGATGTATCGCGCTCGTCAGCATAAAAGAAAATAATAATAACCTACACCGATTGAGCTCATCATGTAAAGTTCCGTAACGAAAGGTTGTGAATGACTTTCCCGTAGATTGGATGCACCGGAAATAATTGAGGGAATGTAATTTTGTCGCGTTCGCTTTGGTACAACCATTTGGTACTTCCTATTTGTTGTTTTTGTCGTCCCGCCCACACTAACACCGAACCACCGAATTATATAAGCGAATGTAGATAAGCATAAGAAGCAGCACAAAATGAGAATCAGATCTTGCATCTCGCATTTGACCTAGCTGATAGTGCAAAAAATAGATTAGACCGATTCACTATTGCTCTCAATCAATTAGATTTGTGATCCAATTCCTGTTTTCCCATCCTTTCTAGCAAATTACAATTTCAAGATTGAGAGGAAAGACCATTAAAGAGACGAGCCGACATTTTAAACAGCGATGTCAACGTTATTGACGTTCGTTTTCTTGGCGCCATCAGTCGAAGCGATGGCTCGTCGAAGGAGGACATCTCAACGATAGAGAAATTTGTTTGTCGCTACCGGAATTGATTTCTTATCCGTTGGTTCCATCAAGGATTTCTCAACACAACCTTATCACGATTGCTAAATACTTATTAGTTGGCTGCCCTTAGAATGCCATCTTGAACCATCTACAAATTCATAAAAAAAATTGCGAAGGACATAAAAACGAATAAAAACCCCAAAGCCCGCTTTCAAGTTCACAAAGGAGAGTCAGTCAACCGTTCGTTCAGTTTACATGTACCCTAATGATCGCGGTTTTCTATTAAAATGGCACGCACGTTTTCCTGTTGCCAAGATACGGTACACATCTTCCTTTACCGAAAAGCAAGAAAAGCACGGATATATTCGGATGATACACAATTCTTTTTATTCGCACACCAAAGAAAAAATATATAGATATGCACATATACAGCCCTGGATATACTATCACGTTCTCGGGGCACACATAAAAGGCATTTAGAAAAGTGCATTTTTGTGGAAGCATTTATCCTGCTTAAAAGAGTAAGCCGATTGCGATGATTCTACAGGGGACCCCCATGCAGGTGCAATTTCTCACTGGCGCATTTTTTTTTAAAGCTGAACGAACACATCCAGCCTCGATTTCGAATTTGGTTTCTCTCGATAGAAGAATCTTGACGAACATACAACCTCTCTCGAATTTGCCAACTCCGATCAAATTGGACAAGTAAAAAACGTTCGCATTCAAAACTGATCACGGGACAGGAACGGGATCGTACGGAGCCCACACTACAATATATAATGTTTTGGACTCAACGAGACCTCATTGATAATTTGTACTTGCACGTAGAAAACGAATCACATAAAAATGTGATTCGCTGGATCAATACACAAGAAAAACGATCAACCGAACAAAACAAAAAACTAGACAAATCTCAATCAACATCTACGCAAACCCTTTGCTACCATAAATTTGAGAACGTTACAAATTTAAGGGATTAAAATTTTCGTTATTCAAAAAATCTAAATTGGCAATTAGCACCCACACAATGTCACAGATTCAAGATTGAATGCCTAGCAAATTTCAACCAGTCTCATATTTAAAACAGTGAGATCTTCTCACACACCAACAAAACTTCCTAGAGATCATGAGGGGTTTTAGTTAGGAGGTCTGGATGATATATATATATTAAATGGTGAATTCGGGACAGACCGAATAAAGGATACGAACCGAGTGGCGAGATCGTTTTCTATGATAATATTTTACTATTATTTTAATTAGAATTGGTAATTGCGAAAAATATAGAGTTTCGTGCAGACCGGGAGTCTAATTAAAAATAATAGTAAAATATTATCATAAAAGCGAACTCGCCACTCGGTTCGTCTCCTTCATTCGGCCTGTCCTGAATTCACCATTTAATATTCCTAGAGATGATCATCATTCCTGAGTATATGGTACAGCGGTCCACAGTCTATCTAAAAACCAGTTCGCCAAAAATTTAATTTGCAGAAAACGGTTCCCAGAAAAGAAAACTAATTTACTTGTTGTCTCGACATTCGGTTGCAGAAAAAATCGTGGCACGTTTACAAAGTCTACGCTAACACAACCTGCTTGAAAATACAGATGATTGGAAAGAAAAAGAGCAACACGAAACAAATCTTCCGAAAAAGTTTCGGGATAAAATACCGCTGGGAGGAAGGGGACATCTCTGGCACGTTTGGTGATGGGGCGGGACTGCACCAAAATGCTGAATGGTAAAACTTTTTTTGTACTACTTTTGGCTAGGTAAATCACACAGCGACGTCGTAAGTTTCCACACAAACACATTTAAATAATTGAATGGGTTACTGTAATGCTAGCGGAAAGACAATAGCGTACAAAGGTTCCAATCTGTGGACAATTGTAGTTATACTTTAAAAATTTTAAAAATTTGTTTATTTAAATTTTTTAAATTCCTGAGATAAAGCGTTGTGTATTTATTAATGCTAGTTAAGTCACATTGGTAAATATTCTTCTGGGTTTCGAATCAAAATTTCAAAATAAATTAGGTAAGGGATATTTTAAAGAGCAAGAGCTCCTTTGAAATATGCAGGTAGAACAACTATAAAAACACTCTCTTCTTTAGCAGCGGTTGAGCATGGCAAAAGTAGAAGAAAAAGTTCGAATCTCGCTTTTTTATTACATTTTTCTTTTCTTTTTCTTTCATCCGCGGGTAAATACGCGGGGAACTCTGGAGAATATAACTGGAAGATAATTCACAGAACTCGGCTCCCGATATTAAGACCAAACCAGCAGAATTCCATCAAACCTAAGAGCAATCCAACGCAGCTGGAAAACTTTTCGCTCCTCTCCCAACCCCTCAAACGAGCCGCACTACTCCATGTCACCATAGCTTATAGAAAGAAATCCCTCGATCGCATATCTTGGGCACATTTACTTTACATGGGACTAGGTTCTAAAATGTTATAACAAAAATAACCACGTAATGGCGACACTACACTTTATCCAATCGCCTGTCCAATGGGTAGCTGGCTACGCGGCTGAACCCAAGTGAATACCCGCACTTGGTTTGACACCTATTTATTGTTAGGGTGTCCGAGCGCGCCAATGGTATTAGGTCTGAGAAGATTTTTGCATATACATTTAGATGTATGGTGCATAGAGGCACTAAAGCAAATTTGGACAAATATTGAGTTTAGCGGGAAGGCGTTTCCGAGAAACTGCAGATAGTATTGCAATATAAAACATTCTTTTAAAGTAAAGGGAGCCAACTTGAATGATAGAAACACTAGATGGCGCTGTCTGGTAAACGCGGATAAAACGATATATTTTTCTCATCATCTATGAATATTTCATTTTGTCAAATTTTTTTATAATGTATTACCAAATTAAAAATAAAGTTTCTAATAACCACTTCAATAACATATATATTTTGTAATGTGTATTTCCAATAATTCGTAATTGGATACTGAAGCAGATGCAGGAAACTACTTTTCTTAAATCTAATTTCTAATAACCACTTCAACAGCATATATTTTGTAATGTGTATTTCCAATAATTCGTAATTGGATACTAAAGCAAATGCAGGAAACTATTTTTCTTAAATCAGCACTGCTTGACTGACCATTTAAAGTAACATCTGTAAAGCAAATCTGCCTTGTACGACATAATATAATAAAACTAGAAACTATCTACAAAAATATAAAATCAATAACGTTCACATTCAGGGTTTTAAAGAAAGCAGGAAACTAATTGCTTCGTTGAAACTTCAAATGGCATCGCATCACGAAAGTGAACGCGCCCTAGGCTGCAGTCACCTCTCCCCAAAACCTCAACAAGCGTCGTCAGAAAAACGAACTTAAAGTTCAAATGTTAATAGAACTACCTTCATTCGGAACGGCCTATACTTCCCCCGTCCCCAATGGAAAAACCAAAAGGGATTGATCCGAAAAACGGTTTGACATGACATCTCCGAAACCCAATGCGAACCATAAACGACAGATATCGATCAATCGATTGAAGCCTACAGGGAGATCCTCCGAGACGCCCATCTGTTTGAACTCCGTTTTTCATCGCCGCTCGCTTATCGACAGAAGAAAAAAAAACCACCACCACCCGTTTAATTTATGGCAAGAAGAATGACGAAACCCACGCCTCATCGAGATTAGGCCTACCGAACTCCACACGGTTCCAAAATCTGAACCATTTTGCATCTATTGCGAAGAGCGAAAAAAAACGCTAAACGAATGAAAGCGAGAAAAAAAAATGCACATGAGGAATCGATCAAAGAGAACTTTCGCAGACATATTTTTTATATTAATATATCATTACGCGAGTATAGACTCTCGCAGGACAGGTTTTAAGAAGAACTGGTCCAGGTATCACCAGACGCCATTTCTAAAAACCAGTCATCCGTAGTAATTTACTCGTATGTATTGCACATACATGTTGCCCATACGACCATGCCTTAATTTTTAAATAATAAAAAAACTATCCAATAAATCAGTAAATCTAATCGGACCGCTCCGAAACCTAAAAAATTCTAACGACTAATGTCGCCACTTTCTGTGTAACAAATAAGACCCACATGAAGAAAGGGGCTCGGAATTATTTAGAGGTTGCGTGAACATTTAAATACAGCAAATATATAGCGATTAGATACAGAGTATTTCTGATGAATCAGAAGATTGTGCAATTTGGCTGAAAATGGGCTATCACCCGAACATAATTAAAGTAGATAGAGGGGGGTGGGGGGACTGGAACTAGATTGGTGAGAACATTCATCCATCCAAGATGGTGTCCGGTTAGAGACGGAGAAAAAAAGTTCTTGTCGACCGCAAATACAACCAGCTGCGCCACCCCAGGATCGCTCAGTTTCCATTTCCCCACACACGCCTACCTGTCGCGTTGACGAAACCAGAGTTAATTGAATACGGTTGGTCGCCACGATAGTTATCTCTAGACGAAATCGGGGTCGACCACAAATCCACGACACAACAACAACATATCTTGTCGGAAACGAAATCGATAGCCAACTGCAAAGAAAAAAGAAACAAGAAAAACACAATTCTATTAGTTTCGTGAAAAAACACAGTCGTTTGTGCAAAACAAAAAAAGCAACACTTCGTCACGTTTGTATAAAGGTAAACTCCTGAATAACGGAAATAGCCCGGTACTAAATCATTATACAGGAACGCAAGACGGCGCTGCAATCGCCAATACACACTAAATCCAGTTTAACGGATGAAATTGACGATCGCAGCGCCCGTCTGAGTTCAAGTACTACGATCAACCCTGCAACCAGGTATAGAAGTGTCAGATTCGCGAACTAACTCAAAGAGACTTCGACGCAGACCAACACAACGACATTCGAAATTATTAGTGAATGTGAGGGGGGGGGGCGCTTCAATAAATATATACACAGCAACTGCGCAATTAAAAGCCCATCAAAAGTGATGGCTCGCGACAGGCGGTCCAACGGCCAAAACGCAAACACCGGCGTCCATGTTTACAGATGGCACATATTTGTTTTTGTTATTTCGGCGGTTGGTGGCATTATTGCGTAAGAGACACAGAGAAAGCGAATGAATGAAATGATATTTTTTTACTGCCGAAAAAGCCACAGAGAAAATTTTCAATGCATGCTTAACATTCAACATTTCCGAATGTCGAAATCAAGACACACGACATTGCACAACCAAAGCCACGGTTGATCATAATGGCAGCGCATTTTGATTGGTTGCTGGAGCCCCCAACCCCAAAAGCAAAACTAAAATTCATGTGCACCCATCCCCCCCAATACTCAAATGTCGCGTCTTTCAACCAAGCTCGTCGTGTACAAGCGATCTAATTAAATGAGCTGAATAATTAAGCGAGAGAGGGCCATGGCCCGAGCCGTTAAATAATTTTCATCCTCATAACGTAAGTACACAGCAAAAGTGACAGGAACAATCTTTATCGATAGAGGGCGTCGCTACCTGAATTGCTTGAAGCCCCGTCGCTATCAAATCGCTATAAAAAGACCCACTGATAGGAAGTCACTGGTAATCAAAAGATGGACCGTGAACAATATACAACAGATGGCCTAAATGAAAATGAAAGTTGTGCCCGGGACAGGCCGGACGAAAAAAGACGAACAAGAGTTGGCAATAACTCTTCTAATATGATATTATTTAAAATGAAAAAATTAAACTAGGAAACCGTGGGAACTGACGCTACAGATAAGACGATACTAGTTTACTATTATTATATTAGAAGAGTTATCACCAACTCTTGTTCGTCTTTTTTCGTCAGGCCTGTCCCGGGCACAACCCCCATTTTTATTGAAAATAATCCAGACGTTCTTCTTCCTATTAAATTGTTATATGACCTAAATTCTACGCGATCACATCCAGTGCAACTGATCTGGCCTTGTGCCCAACAGATGGCGCCTCACTATCAAAGTGATACAGGCCTTTATATGGCGATCCCAGGTGATCCTCAAAAAAATATATATAGAACCTGTGAACCAGATTTTCATTCTTACGTACTTCAGGTTTCACCTTCTATGATTAAATATCAGTAGAGGACTAACACTAGAGATTTACAAAATAATTGAATAAGAGGCGGATTCTTAGGGATTTCCCGTAGTTGTTAACGGAAATGGTGGATTTCTAGCTCCAAGCTAACAACGGGATTAAGGTAAACGAGAGCTATAACTCTGAAATTGACAACTTCTTATTTCGCCTTACTTTTCATCATTTCTTTTAAGCTTTAGGATGTTCTGTGGCAAGTTATGTTCCCTCACGGTGCTATATCACCATGCCAGAAACAAATGTTCACCCAATATCCGGGATCTAATAAACGAGAACCCACGGTCGGAAGTCGATCCCGGAACCATCGCACCACTAAGATATTATGAAAAGCAGTTTTCTTTTAATTTATTTAAATATCGTCTTTAGTCTCGCAGAGCTCAGCCCCACGTTGAGCGTCACGTAACGCAATAACTAACTTAAACTGATATAATTTGATATTTCAGGAGACTAGGATGGGGGCGGGGGGAAAGGAAGCACATCCGTTTCCAAATCAGATAGTGAAACCCCATACTACTCAAGTGACGGCGAGATCTTTTTGTACACGGGGCAAATTTCGGATGAGACATGGTTTGACTAATGTCTGTCGTCAATGAACCACAAAATATTAAACCGAATACGGTTGGTTAATCAAGTTATGCGTCCCGGTGCGGCAGACTCATTAATTCGCCGATCCATTTTTCGAAAACACGCTTATATGTCTGCGGGCCACTGATTGCGCCAATCAAGCACCACAAATGCTCACATCACCGCCAGTGAAAAGACATCCGAATGCTAGGCAGGGGCGCCTCGGCAACAACATTTTGAAGTTGAACTTCCCTTTCGATACCTTTGCATCCATATTCGAAAAGCGTACGCGAATTCCTCGACCTTTTCTTTCTTCGGCGACTAATTGCAAGTCCCTCAACAATTTTAATTTGAAATTCGTCCCTTTCTTTTAAATATTGCAATACGATAATTCATTATAAAAATTCAGACGACACATTGTCACCCCCCGTACCCAAGTCGCATCAGAAGTCAATGACTCAAAATCAATTAACTCTCCCGATGTTCTCTTATTACAGATGTTGGTCAACAACGCAAACTAATTAAATTCTATAACAAGTAAATAATGCTTACCTATGAATAAAACTTGGTCTGCTCGTGGTGGGATTACTTACCTAAGAGAAAAAAAAATAAAATCGATAATACATTAGTCAAACAGATTGTTAACGTCGCTGGAATAAACATTTTATTTTTGTGTTGAATGGCACTTCATTTCGAAGGCCAAAAAGCAATGAAACCTTCCATGTGTTCCATGATTCCGTACCGCCTACGGAGTTTACAACAGAAAAGGACATACACAGTTAAGTTCATCTAGCAAAAAAAGAAAAGCGAAGACACACATTTCAGCTAAACTGTCGACAGTCGCCGAGTACAGTTTCATATTAACGGAAGAAGCTGTGAAACAACGGCAGATATCGCCACCACCAAACGCAATAATTTGACAGATTTATGGGTTGAGCCAAGCCGCATTAAGTGTTGGCTCACCAGCTGAACTGAATCAAAAAAGATTTTTTTTCTTCTTCCGTTTCGTTGAGTCGGTGGCGTCTATACACGGAACAGTAAACCGACAAGCCTTTATTTCCTCCCACTCACACGCAAAAAGCAACAACCCAACCAGAGCACCCGCTAGCAACACGACGGTGGGTCTCTGATAATGCCGTAGAAAAAAAGCAAAAAAGGAGGTTCCAAAATTCGACAGGTCTCCAATGTCCAATCACCGGAGATTACAGAAAAGTTTTATTACATAAGGCACTAATTTCGTACCTACGTTCACCTACGTTCTCTTTTGACAACTCTGAGAAAATTCATCACTGAGAACAAGATTCAATCAGAATTTTGTGTTTTTATATTATCATTCAAGGAATTCAGAAATCATATTTTGAAAAACATATTTCTCTCTATTTAGTCTAACGGAACTACGACGACGAGCTAGACACAGAATTAACCGATTGACTGCATTTTAAAAGTAAGAGCTGTTCATTAGTTTCGGCAGATCCTCAATGTAACCTCACAAAACCTATCCGAGGAAAACGTTAAGAAATATGCAGCGTTGAGGTTTCCCATGGGCCAAATTATTGCGGTTTTACCGTTTTTGCGCACACTGTAAATAATGAAACGCCGTAATTTTCATCATCATTCACCAGATGGCACTCGAAGCTAAACTGCTAAGCCTCATCTCAGTGCTCTTTGAAAACGCGAAAATAAGGATTAGTTTGAATTTATTCAAAGAAGTTTATTCTTGAGTGTATTATCCTCCTTCAAAACACCGATACCGGATCCTCATTCTCAAAACAACCCATCACTGAATATCACCAAAACGCATTTCGTTTTTTTTAATTTACAAAGTTCCAAATTAACTCAACTAAACCCGGTAAAGAAACGCTTTACAAAATAAGGCCCTGGGGCCACATTTTGGTCTTTAAAAGTTGATCCTCAACATCAAATTACGTCATCTGCGCATGCGCACAAGCAACAATTTCGCTCAATCGATGGTTTTGAGGGAAAAGTGCATTTTCGTCATGAATTTGACTGAAATATCAAGTTGAGGAATCAACTTCGATTTATGATCGCCTCAAGAGTCCCCAATTTCAGTATTTGAGGAATCACTGCGCCCACGAAAAAAGGCACAATGATGATTCAGCTGTTTCAGTGATTTAAATACAATTGGACTAATATTTGCAAAAATGACATTCACTTACCTCGCTAAGCTCAATCATAATCCATAAAACTCACAATTCTACTACATTTATTTACAAATAACTGGAACCATTTGGCGGTTAATACGGCTGTGCGTAGTCAGTCAATGAGATTTATACAAATTCTATTTCCAATTGTATTTCACTATAATTGACACTCCACAAGATAGCCGCGCCAATCTAGTATCTAGCACTTATTGCAATATTGTTGGCTTTTATACAAAAGCGCTTTTAAAAAGAGCCGCACAAAACCTCGATATAACCCAAAATCGCCGAATCGATCATAAAATCGACATAATCGAGTGGCTCGATATTATCGATGCAGACGATAATCAATTTGAGAATTTTGATTGTTTTGACGGTTTTCGTTGAGAAGATCCTCAGTTGAGAAGTTGATTTTCTCAGGAGTTGCGCCGAAATTGATTTTGATTTTGAGAAAGACCAAAATGCGCACCCAGGACACAGCTGACCGGTGAATTTGGGAACGCCATTTCCGGCAATCCCATCACAAAACAACTTCCCAGCCGTGAAAATAGTGCAGGGGCGAGGGTGAGGGGGGTGGTGAGGCAGCAAGTGCGCTAATAAACCATCGGACGATAACTCATCCAGGCGCGGGGGTGGAATGCAGCGCGAACCTATACACGGTGGAAAGAGAGAGAGACCCACACACTAGCAGAACACAAAAGCCACAATAATAATTGCAACAATAACGCTCACAACGTGGGTCCTCCATACTAAAAGCGGAGTCGGGTGTTGGTACCAGTGCCTACACGAAAATTGATAAAGCCTTCCGCGGCGGACAAAAGGGAAACGAGACATTTCATAACGGCGGGCGCTAAAGAGTGCGTGTGCGTGTACGAGTGTTAGAATGTGGTTGTGGGGTGGAAGAATATAAGGCCCTAAACACGTCTGTCTCAAGATTGATACCGGCAACGCACGGGGAAAGAGGAAACAAATGGGACCAACGAAACACGAATGGTTTAAGAAAAAAAAAAACGCAGAATAGAAACACCAAGTGATACCTAAATGGTCTAGAGACCCCCAGCGCGTTTCCTAAAACCAGGGTTCGCAATTAAATAATACCGGCAGCTACCGAGTTAGCTAGCACTCGTTAGCAAGATTTAGCACTTGAATATTGGTCACCGCGCCTTGTGTTATTGAGTGGGCTGCCAAACTTTACATTAGCCATAATGTTATTCGGTAATCTTGCTTGCGAAGAGTACGTCTTGTGCAATGGGAACGTGTGTAATATTCAAAACGCATAATATTCGAGTGATGGCTATTGTTACAGGCAGCGTCTTAAAATAACAACAGATGAAAAATGTGTGAAAGTCGACAATGACATAGGATAGGAACAAACACGGGATAGAAACCGTGGAAACTCGACGATGAGCTGGCGAGGATGCAGAAATAAAATTATATAAACTGTATTTTATGAAACGTGTATTAAAAGACATTTTTTTTTTAATTCACTGAAGTGACGGATCACAACAGGAAGATTCTGTACCCCTCTCAGAGCTTAGGCCCTAT